>OZ014439.1:9843742-9875418 GCA_963966035.1 Acleris laterana
CGCCGCGCTACTGGCAGGTAACGCACAACACGATGGCGAGCGCGCGGTGCGCGGCGGCGTGGGCGTGCACCCGCATAATATACGTGCGTGAATCTACATCAATACTTGTAGTTTTCAAAAACAAATTCTATCAGAATTTTGAGCTTTTTAAAAAATTGAGCGATTGCCTGACTCGGATTTTAGCCGGCGTCGCCAATGCTCGGCCCGCCAACAAACTCGTCAGGCAATGCGCTACTTTCCGGGCCTATATTATTATGCAATATTGTACTATTTTTTTACCCGGACATAATATTTTCAGGAAAATGGGAAGAAGCAGAACAAAGTATTCGACAGCTAGCGTCATTTGATAGATGGCAAAGCCAGCTGATAAAGGCGGAGATGTATTACCTGAAAGGAGACGCGACAAAAGCTCTCGAATCTCTCCACGACGTATTAGACTACTGCAAGACCGAGGACGATAGTCTCCATTTCGTCTCCTTAAGACTAAAGGCTATGATTTTGATGTCCCAAGTTCAACACACCTTTAGTAGTATGCAGTCAACTAATATAATGTTGCTGAATGAAGCGTTGTCGTTAGCCAAAAAATATCATTTGCATTATTTAGCTTCTTCAGCTGAAATGCACATAGCAAATGTTCAATTAAATATGGGATGCGCTAAAAATGCCCTGGTTTTAGTCCGGAAAGTGCTACCCTCTATAATGGCTCATGGAAGCGCGCACGACATGGCGAGAGGTAAGTTGCCAGTGTTGCCAACTTGTTCAAGCTGGAATCCCATCGCGGTGCACGCTACACACGCACACATGGATATAAATTCTAATTCATACCGTATGTGTATACTCATACAGCGACACACGCCTAGAACAATTGATTCACGTGGCCTACGTGTGTAGCCAGTAGCGATACTGCCATACTAGCCCAAAAGCCAGGCTTGCTTTGCCAAAATAATAACGATCAAAAATCAAAGGTCACGATCACGACCTATTTCAATTCGCGCTCTCATTACATTGTGTGTTGTGTTGTTGTTCAATTGGATTGACAATGGAGGAAGACCCTTGTAACTTTGCTAAAAAGCATGAAATTTCTTCGCTAAAATCTACGCCTGATTTATGTATGTCTCGCATAAAAGACAGTTTAATAGATCAGTGTACAAAAATCAATATTTCTGGTGTTGTATTATTATTTTCGAACAACAAAAGTTTGGAATACCTATTTGGTTTTGACACATCGAATACCTTAGCTGACGGCATTAAAAGGCACATGAATTTTATTACCGAAAATTAGTAATTTTAGTAATTTTAGTAAAAAGCGAATGGAGACAATTATTCACAATAACCTTACAAACTACAAAAACATATCTCTCGGCTTACCCTATCTTGAAACCCTAGGCACGCCACTGTGTGTAGCATGTGCCTGCTTAACAACCGCTGTGTAATTCCATCTTCACCACGCATTTTAATTATTCTGTTTATTATCGGGTGGTGTCAGTTCAATATAATATGATATGGAGCGTGTATGAAACATTAGCGTCCCAAAACTGAACTGATATGATGTATTTCATTTGAGTTATTGTAGTAGCCCAGCCCACGTCACTAAACCTAGTTTGCTAAGACTACCAGATGATATATGAATATATAATTAGTTAAGTCATTAATGTGGGAACACGAAATGGCAAGGCAATGCTGCAATACAAAAAACCATGACTGATGTCTAGTATGATAAGACTCCTCTAAATAAGTTTCGTTTGTTCCTTGGGACAGGAGAGGAGTAGGACTATACGACAATGCAGTGCCTAATCAGTGGCAGCAGCATTGATGACGCCTCGTACTTAAGTATCTAGTATGATCGATCTCCTCAAAAAACCAACGCTCATCTGAAAGATCACCAATTTCTGTAAAAGAAAAATCACTGCTGCATTTTCCAACTGAAGAAAGTGGTTGCTGCAGGGATTGAAGGTCGCCCTCCGCGCAGTCAGGTTTTTTGTTCCCCCATTAATGACGTGATTAATTCATATATCATCTGGTAGTCTTATCGATATAGGTTACGTGTGTGATCTAGACTATTATGCAATTAATTGCAAATTAATATGTTTTTGTGATGCAGGAGCAACAATAAGTGTTTTTCATATGTATTTGAAAGAAAATGAACTAATCTAGATAATGTATATTTTTTTAACGTAGTTTTTTTAAAGTAGTTAGATCAAGTTATTTTTTTGTGTTGCGGCCATAAATGTAGGTACGAGGGCAGGATGATAAGTATCTAGCCTAACAATTAAATACTACAGTTAGTGTAATTTTTTTATTATTATTTTTCTACATAATCTCCATTAAGCTCTACGCACTTGGTCCACCTTCGCTCCAACGCTGTTATACCCTCCATAAAATGGCTTTTCTCAAGGCCTGTAAAATACTCCTCTACAGCAGCTATGACTTCTTCATTAGTTTTAAATTTCTGTCCCCCCAAAAAAGTTTTGAGTTTGGGGAACAGATGGAAGTCTGACGGTGCAAGATCAGGTGAATAAGGTGGGTGGGGCAACAAGTCATAATGCAATTCGTTAATTTTGGCCATGGCCTTAAGACAAGTGTGAACTCTTGCATTGTCTTGATGAAACATTTTTTTTTTTCGTGCTAACCCTTGTCTTTTTTGCTCAATGCATTCCTGCAGCTTATCTAATAGATTAGCATAGTATTCCCCGTTTATAGTTTGACCTTTTGGGAGGTTAGTCTATCAACAAAATTCCGTTCGAATCCCAAAAGACCGACGCCATCACTTTTCCAGCTGATTTCACGGCTTTGGCTTTCTTTGGAGCAGAGCATCCGGATTCTGTCCACTGTTTCGATTGCATTTTGGATTCTGGTGTATAGTGGTGAACCCAAATTTCATCCGTTGTTACAAATCGTCGTAAGAAATCCGATTTATTTCTTTGAAAACGGTCCAAACAATGTTGAGAGTTTTGCATTCGAACTCTTTTTTGATCGAGTGTAAGCAATCGCGGCACCCAACGGGCGGACAGCTTTTTCATTTTCAATTCTTCACTAAGCATATGATGTACCCGTTCTTTTGAAATACCTGTATTATCAGCTATCTCGGATAGCTTCAACCGTCGATCTGCCAAAACCATATCATGCACTTTGGAGACCATTTCCGAAGTCGTGACGCTTTTTGGACGTCCAGGACGGAGTTCATCTTGGACACTTGTACGTCCTCGTTTAAACTCGGCTACCCAGTTCTTAACCGTAGCATAAGAGAGAGCACATTCACCCAAAAAAATTTTTAAGTCGTCATGAATATCCGCCCCTTTCATACCTTTCATATGAAGAAACTTTATCACAGCTCTTTGTTCAATTTTATCCATTTTGGAAAAATTCACCAGAATATTTTTTCAAATGACAGCTAACAAAAAAATATGGACGCCATCGAATTCAAATTTAGAACACAGACAGCCAGAAACCCTATTATGAAAAGGAGGTTGTATATTTTGTAATTAAACCTTTTTAAATTGTGTAGGCCAGTTTCTTATCATCCCGCCCTCGTAGATTAATGGGGAATGTCGTTGAACTTGCAAATAAAAATCGAAGTCGGACATAAAAAATTACTGCTATAGATATACTATTGTGTCTCTATAGAATGATTGTTTTTTAGCACTTCTGCTGTACACAAAGTGCCGAATAGCCACGGCTCCAACATCGGGAGAAGCTCGGCATCAAGTGATTACGTCGTGCTGCGAAACATTGGAATCGGTTAAAAAGAATTTTGCGAAGATTGGGGCCCAAACTCGTTTATTGCAGACGTGGTACTTACAGGTAGGTTTTACTTCCAGTCATAAAAATTAAACCTTTAGAGGTATCATCTTTCCTAGTAACCTACTTGTTATTACCTTTTAAAGCCCTTCGTACATTTTTTTTACTTAATACGGTCGGTTTAAAGGTCAATTGCAAATGAAATCAAATAGATCCTTTATCTTTACGGCCGTTTATGAAAGCTTTACAGCCTTTTTTAATATAATAATCGACAAGTAGAACATATTTGACAGATCAATTTAGCCCTTTCTCTTTCTTACACTTGAAAATAGACAGTGGGATTTGACTTTAAATGGCAGATAAATTTACTCATCGATTGTGAAACAGGCTCTTAGAGTGCTAACTTATATGCACTCTCCGCCCTCTAACTCAAAAACGGTTGATTGAGCGCATGGACAACATATTGGAACAAAATTTGTCGACACTGTAATGTTTTACAATTTTGTAATATGATGTTAATATCATTGGAGCTGTAGAAACGTAAATAATCGTGAAAAAACGATTTTTGGGACATTTGACCTTGAATAACTTACGATGCAGACACGAGATTTAATGTGCCTTTTGAGACAACTTTTAGAACGCCATAATGGGCAATGGATGAAAAATTTAAAAGTGCTTGAATATTTTTATATCGGTAGGAATAGCGTTCCTTATTAACAGGATAAAATTACAGATTTTTAGGTATCGTCTATCATTAATAAATAAATAATTCGTTTGAACTCGAACAATTTGTCTCCTATACATAAGTATGGTTTAAATTATTTGGTCCGATAAAAAAATTAAAAAAAAACTGCCGTTGTTACTCTGTCAAAACTGTCAATGTAATCAGTGTTGCCAGGTCTCCTGATTTATCAGGAGATCTACTGAATTTGGCATATGTCTACTGATCTACTGAATTTGCAAAAGAAATTTAGATAATCTACTGAATTTTGTATATGTCTGAATTTACTTTAGGTTTTTTGTAGAAAGATCAATGGATTTTTTAATGTAATTGCAAGCATTTTCCGTACAAAGAACGTATCTAGCACTCATTGGGAATCTACCTTTATAGTGCGGGTGCGTAAAATGGAATGATTCGAATCATAGGTAACTACTCTAATCTATGGAATCGACTGCGACTACTATATTATCCCTATAATCTGTGACTGTGTTTAACGTTCTGTTTTGTTTGAGTTTGATTAATTGATCAGTTTGAGTTTGAGTTGGCGGCAAACAAAATACAAATGAAAACACTGTCTTTTCTGCTGTAGCAGTCAGTTGTGTAGTGAAGTGAAGTACTATTAGTGTTAGTGCTAAATATAATTAGGTAAGTCAATGAATTTATTATGATTAACGTGGTTGAATTGTTTGACTTTTTTTTCACTTGAAAATAATTATAAAACTTTTTTGTTTATGGCATATTTATAAAAAGAAATGATTTAACCCTACAAAAGTTGATTGAAAAGTAGGTTCTACAAATAAAAAATGTACTGTGTTTTTTTATTGTTGACTCAATTTTATATATAAGTACATTACTGAAACATATTTTTATTTTCTTTACAGCCGAAATTACGGGTAATATATGATTAAAATCGATTTGATTAAGAAGATAATGCAAAAGCTGTTGTAAAAGGTTATTCAGGTATTATAACAAAATCTCCTGATTTTTTTATAAATCTCCTGATTTTTTGACCCTATATCTACTGAATGTTTCAGATTGGACCTGGCAACACTGAATGTAATTCTAACCTCTCTCTGGGCTTATTATTATCGTTTGCGTTTGGATGTATCTTATATTTTACGACTGCTTACTCACACCGGACCTTTGATATTGTCTTCTTAAACGACGACCTCAGCTTTGGACTCAGGATTTGATATTGATTGTTAGCCTTTACGACGACCACTACACACGTAAACAGGACCGGAACTTGTATTGTATTTGCCTAAATTATTTTGTGTTGATTACCATGGATTCTACTGACTAGGTACAGAGAACCAGTTAAGACATGTTTTCTGCAGACATGTTCTCATAACGACGTGATATAATTGCATGTGGTCTTATTAATCTACAGGAACCCATAATAAAATAAATTTAATACATTATTATTTTTTGTCAAAGTATGTGCTTCATTAATAGGATCACTAGGTTTTAGTATTAAAATATAGAAATAAAAATATTGCCTTGAAGTTGAAGATGAGGTTCTTCAACTTCAAGGCAATCACAGCAAAACAGCAACTGATTGATTTGATTTTTGGTATGATAGATAGAAGTAGTATAATAGTTGAATTAAGTTAAATAAAAAATTTATGAGAGTAAAGCCTGCTAATTTGAATAGAAGCCTGCTAATTAAGAAGTGTAGGCTGCGCAGCCAATGTTTAAGCAGTATCTTTAGCTGCAAAAGTAATGCCGAGCCAGTTCATTCAAGTGCCTGCATCAAGTGGCTTTTCGACACCAACACTGAGCCTTCAAGCCCTTCATTCTCAACCTCATCAAGCAACAAGAAAATAGTTGCACAGCACAGAATAATAACTCCATACCGCTAAAGTGGTCCCTTTTCCAGTCACATTTAACCTCGTAGGTCCCAACGTACTACAAACAGCCAGTAATTACCACTAGCTTTTACAAAAAACAAATATTGCCTTGAAGTTGAAGATGAGGTTCATCAACTTCAAGGCAATATTTGTTTTTTGTAAAAGCTAGTGGTAGTTATTTTAATGCTGAGGACAAAAGGAAGGAAAGTAATCAGTCATACTTACTAATTATAATAAATGTGAAAGTATGTTTATCCTTCTTTCACAGCAAAACAAAGCAACTGATTGATTTGATTTTTGGTATGATAGATAGAAGTAGTATAATAGTTGAATTAAGTTAAATAAAAAAATTATGAGAATAGTTCTTTTATTATTACAGATATACTTGTAATAGGTACTTAACACTTAATTGATGGTCCCAGAAGTTAGAAGAAATAATACAACTTAATGATTAATTAAGTGAAATTTGTTTACTTTATTCATATTTATAATTATTTATATCTGATATGGGACATTTCACCTCTACAACAAAATCTCCACCTCCACATACTCCATCAGGAGATGCCCCAAAGATTCCATTTATCAGCATGAAACCTGATTCATCAATTATTTTATTTAACTCCTTCTCTATTTTTTCTAAATGTTTTCCCCTTTTCATGGCTTTGGTTTCATGATATTTGTAGCCACCTTATATTTCTTGCACAAGGCGCATCAGGTGTGCCACAGTGGGTCATCTCATATATTTTGAAACCTGTAGTTCGACCTTGCCTCATTGCATGCCACAATGGTCAATGGTCGTCGTTTAAGAAGGCAATATCAATGGTCCGGCGTGAGTAAGCAGTCGTAAAATATAAGATACATCCAAACGCAAACGATAATAATAAGCCCAGAGAGAGGTTAGAATTACATTGACAGTTTGTTTTGCGGGTGGTAGGACCTTGTGCAGGGCCCGTCCGGATCGCTACCACCATCTTATCCATTAACCTACCGCCAAACAGCAGTGTTCGCATTGTTGTGTTCCGGTTTGGGGATAAGACAGCCGGTGAAATGACTAGCATAGAGGCATTCCATCTTAGTCCTCAGGGTTGGCAACGCATTTGCAGTCTTAGGATTGCATCGCAGTCCTGTGAATGCGAATGTCTATGGGTAACAGTTTCCACTTACCATCAGGTGGCCTGTGTGCTCGTTTGTCATCTCTATGACATAAAAAAAAAAAAAAAAAAAAGTTTTGACAGAATAACGAATAACAACGGCAGTTTTTTTTTATTTTTTTTATCGGACAACAGAGTTTAACCCATACTTACGTATAGGAGACAAATTGTTCGAGTTCAAACGAATTATTTATTTATTAATGATAGACGATACCTAAAAATCTGTAATTTTTTCCTGTTAATAAGGAACGTTATTCCTACCGATATAAAAATATTCAAGCACTTTTAAATTTTTCATCCATTGCCCATTGCGAGTTTCCAACTTATTATCTCTCATTCCGAGGTTGACTTCTTTTTTGTCGTTATTTCACTGGGCAGTTCCAGAGATTACTCCCAACCATCTCCCAACATAATTTTACTATAAGTAGATATATTAGATATACGCAACTATAGATATACGTATTAGTAAATATTGTAGAACCTCTTATGATTTTGAGATATCTATAGTCCGTCATTAAAAGTTGTTACATTTTTTCTTTATGGCGGGCCTTTTTAAAAACCTGTTGTGTCATATTGAGAGACTGTTATGATTCGTTGAATTTACGGTGTGGTTGGGAATTTGTCTCGTAGGCTGGCAGTGAATGTGCTAACCGACTTAATCCGAACCCAAGACTTTAACAGCGCGACTGCACGGAGCGGGTTGCACGCCTATCGAACAAAAATATGATCAGTGCTAATACGCGCGGACGTGAGAGAAACAATTTCGGGGATATCCCAGAAGTTCCATATGGATCTATCGGGATATTCATTTTGAAGGAAATGTCCCAGAAGTACCATATGGAACTACTGGTACATATTCATGTTAAATGTCTAACCTCTGCTAAGTATGAGCTTTGTATATATATAAGTATTATATTTATTTTACATAATTGGCCACTTCTTCACATTGATTACCTACATAGAATACTTACTTCAGTTAACATTGTCAAGTATATGACACTTCAAGTTTTACATTGTTTCTTATACAAGTGATCGTGTCCCTCGGTAAAAAATGTGTTTTACAATAGTAAAACGCGGCCGAAGTAAGCACGACGTGTTACAACATCTCGGGTGTGACAACATTGTTATCACTCAAATTTTAAAAAACAAACACCCATAATATGTGCGGTGCCAACCCTAGCGTTTTCAATGATTTTGCAACACCGATAACGGGGTATGCTCCGAAGATACTAAACTGATTTAAAACTAAAATAAAAACAAAACCAGGTGAAAGCCTAGTATGTAGTTCCATATGGAACTATTGGGATCATTTATTTGACATATACATATGTACCGATTGTTCCATATGGAAGTAGAATTATGGAACTTTTGGGATATCCCCACAATTTCGACGCTCGCACCCGCACAACTTAGCGGAGGCCCTAAACTAAGCTTGTGACCACCCCCGAACCAAATCCTGGATCCGCCATTGTGACTTCAACTCGCATACCTATGCTATAAGAGGTTAATTTTGTACCGTTATTTCAGGCTCAACTTTACAATGATATCGGGAATCACGCAGCAAGGAATCAATGCGCCTGGGTGTACAGACAGCTGGAAATGCAAAATCCCGTTGAGCCAACTAATACCTTGTTTATTATGTTTTAAATAAAATATTCTATAAAATGATTTCGTAATCGTTTAATATTTAAAAATAATTAATCATCACATTAAACCTATTTAGTACAGCTTATCATTTAAAAGCGCTCGTTGTACTATTTCAGACATTGTAACTTTGATGTCTCTGCAAAGTACTTCAGCCACTAAAACTTTGCTTTCGGGTTGGCGTTCTGAGGTAACATAAGCACCTTCACCTAATATGTTAGTGTCATTCCAGCAATGGCCCAAGGACGCCTGAGACTCGCATATTCTTCCAAGTTGTAGTAACAACGACGTGATATCTTCCAAAAGTGATGGGAACGCAGTGCATATTCTTACAAGTGATTTCAAAACTGGTTGGAGAAGTTCTAATCGTAAATCACTCGGCAAAACTGACAGCAGCGTCGACAACGTGTTGGTACACAATCTAGCAATAGACATTGCTTTAGGCAGGGCATACTGTATTGACAAATGGGAGACCAGATCCACAGCAAATATTTGTTTTTCAAGTGATGCTTGACTTAAAAGTTCTGGAATGAAGTCCAAACAAATGTGCATTGAAGGTATACCTTGAACCGTTACTGGCAACAACTCCCTAGGGTATCCTTGAAAATGAACCAGTTTAGCCAGCGATGGTTCTGAAATAAATACTTGGTGGAGAAAGGAACAAATTATGCTGCGAACTTCGCGCAAAGACCACATTAACTCAGGTTTTGACTGGTCTTCGGTAGTTTCCAGGCACGCCTCTAACAGTATTTGAAGTGCGGCGCTCTCTTGAGCCGCAACTAATGCATTCTTTAATTCCTCTCTTTCGATTTCCGACGTCAGCTGACCACTTTTCTCGACTAGAGGCTTATCTAACAGGTGTCTACTCAGTTGGCTCCTCGATGCAGCTAAACTGGCCTCTAAAATTCTAAGTATGATTTTTAAAATTGGCCCACATCTGAATACTCTTACGTCACATCGTAATACCTGTAACGGATCTACTAGAACATTTTCTTGTGTAACTGTTACGCTCTTAGTCGCACCTATGTCTAACAAGGCATTGATAGTCATTATCCAGAGACACCTTGGCAACACAGTATTTAAGCGCAGCCATACCTCACGATATAACTCCTGAATGTGCCGCGGCACTTTATCTCCCAGCACGCTTTTAATATACCGTACAAACATTTCAGCAAATGGCCATATGTCAATAGGGTTCTTGTTTAGCATTGCTTTTAAAATTTTCCCAGTTTTATAGGGGTTTTCTTCGATACTATAAAACGCCTCATTTATAGAGTTTTCTGTAAGGTTAACATCAGCCTGATGGCGACAGTAATCGCCGAATACTTGGTCATCCATCCAATCATCAACTAATGAAAGCTGAGGGAAGTGTGTCGCGAGTAACCTTAACAGTGGACTGAACAGACCTCCGTAACTCATTTGATCCTTCTGTGCCTGATGTAACAAGTACTTTATAGGTAATTCTGACAAGAAAGCAGCAGAATAACTCTTTAATTTTCTTCCGCTAGCTTGAAGTGTTGCTCCATTTGCCAGTCGCACATCCTCATAAAGCAGAAGGTAATAAATTAAAAGCAACTGCGAAGCTAAAGTTGGCTTTTCTAAATTAAATTCAGATGATGATTCTCCATTATCAACTTCCATCACTTGAAAATTTTCTTTTTGTACATCGAAATTTGCTCCGAATATAGAATTCCTGAACACTTTTCTTATTTCCTCTTCAGTTATCGGTTTATTTACATATTCATTGGTACCTTTAGTGTTAATCAAGAGTATAGAATTGACGTAAACTTCTACAAGGGCAGGCATAACGGGATGTAGAGGCGCTGTGCAGTTGCAGATTTGCCTATAAATCCAATTTTTTATTGGTACTTTGTGCTTTGAAAACGCTCTCGACTTTAATAACTGGTGAATACAATGCACTGGCAGGTACCCAGGTATGTTACTGTTCAGGTTGACGGTGACTGGAACCTTTACTGCATGGGCTGTAACAACCTGGGGAAAAAGAAGAATTATGGCGGGTTTACAATAAACTACTGAGTTTTTCCGACCACATTATTTTATTTTCCCTCGTGTACCTTCGGAAACATCATGGATGTCAAAAAAACTGTCAATATGCGACTGAGTGAGTAACAAATCGATAGGTACATAATTGAACAATGTGATTCATGCAGTTATCTTCTTTCTTAAGAGAATTGTGAACCGACCATAGTTGTCAAGAATATTCCTTCAACCTTTTGAACGCCTTACGTCAATTACAAAATGCGCCATTCACACGCCGTACATGTTTGCCATGCTATGCAAATTACAACTAAATTCATACGAAACAAAGTATCTTTTAATCTTGGACTTGTGTCGGCTGTAGCCGTCGTGGCGTCAGGGGCACGACTCTCAGATGTCGGCCACAGCTGTCTGTGGCGTTCAAAAGGTTAAATGGGGGTTGGGTATAAGTTGTAATTTGTGAAAGTCGTAAATTTTTTAGGTGAGCGGCCATTTGTGAAGTGATAATACAGCGTACCAAGAGTCGCGGAGTTAAACCGCGGACAGACGAACTGACGGACAAGGCGAAACAATGAGGGTTCCTTGTATACTACAGAACCCTAAAAATCGGACTAGCTTATAAAAAAAACAGCTTCACAGTCCTTAATAAACGCAGTGACACGTTGACCATATAGGGCCTGAAGTTTAAAGCCATGTTCTATCTAGTAACGCCCACCATACGTGATTGAGATAATTGGTTTATCCAACTTATTGGTGGTGGGCGGCGGCCCGAGTGGAAAGTGATAATAATATGATGATATGATATCACGCCTCTAATATCGATGTGTTATTAGCAAGCTACCGAAGCTATTGACCAGCATAGTTCGAACGGGTCTTGAGTGTAGGTGTGGACTGACCTGTTCAGTGAAGATCTCCTGCGTGAATGCCTGCTTGATGCGCGCCAGGCCGTTGGGGCGCACGGGCACGCGCATGCCCAGAGTGGCGCACACCAGCTCGCCCACGGCCGCCAGCTGGCCCGAATGGAAGTGGATAGCGATCAGCAACAGCATCTCGCCGAACGACGCCGTCACACCGGAGTTACTGCAACCACGCGGGTCGTACACTCAACATCAAATCTAGATTATACCTTGTCCCTTTAAAGCAACGTACATTGCAACCATTTTTTTAAAAGCGATCTGCAATATTCGTTTCTTTATGACCATAAACTTATTATACTAGCGTAATAGACGAACAGTGGCGCGAGCGAAAAAACCGATCATTACAGCATACCCTATGTGCGAATCGAGATAAAAAAAACAATGACAGCAGAACCCAGTTTGACATCAGTTAGCCTCGTTTAGCGTCCTCTTGTTTCTTTTGTTTTTCTTTGCGATCCCGTTGATTTAACTCATAAAACTATATAATATGAGCAATGGTATCGTGTTCCGTGTTGAACTGTGGTCATTGACGCCGATAATGGTTATTTTGAGGGTCTCGATAGAAGCATCTTTAAAAATGGAATTATGGCTCTAGAGAAGCGTTGGGTAAAATGTATAGAGTTAGGAGGAACATACGTAGAAAAAAAATAAGACATTTAAAAAAAAAATTTTTTTTCTTCTTCATTTCTTTTACTTATCAATCAGCCCTCGTAAAATTATGGCAATAATCCAAATAATCACTAATTTCACAGCGAAATATGATTCTACAATCACCATTTTCATATTCCTTATTTTCATTGAATGATTTCTCAAATTTACTTACTAGTAGATATGTTAATATCATGCGGTAAACAGCCTATTTGGACTAGGTCAATTGGTGTGAGATTGTCCCCTTATATTTATTTATTTTTATTTTATTTTTATTTTAAGGAAAAAAGTGAGCAAGATTTTTGTTTTTAATAGAACACGTCAGTATACGGACTCTTTTACAAAGTCTGCTCGAATATCAATTTACCAATTTTTCCAGGTTTCCTATTAAGCCAGTTGTTAGAGAAAAATGGATAAGGATAATAAATGGAATAGACTGGGCGCCTCGCGAAAAATCTGTGGTGTGCAACAAAAACTTTAAGGAAAACTATTTTACGCAAAGAAATCACCGAAAAGTAGGTACAGCAGGATACAATTAATATGGCGCGCGGATGAATCACTAATAGACTTCTGATCAACGGTATATATTAATTGTGTCATGTTGTACCTATACTATGGTAATCGACAACTCATGTTGAACAGTGAGAGCATCTCTAATACACACACATTTACAAATTTACACAGACAAGCTCATATCACTTTTGGTGATGCAGTCAAGCGAGGTCCGTTCGTCTATTACGCTAGTACAAAGGTGTGTACAGATTATGCGCGGCAGCCGCGCGAGCCAGTGTTCGCGTATACATTGGCACGCGCGGCAAATGTTCGATGGAATTTAGGTAGACCGCGGCGGCTGCGCGAGGCAAGCAATCCAGCTCGATCAGCGCGTGAAAAAATATATTTAAGTCACACAACGGTCCAAACTGCGCGCGCGCCTCAAAAACCGACAGCGTTTGCTTTTAAGAAGCGAGCCGAAAGCTATTAAGAATCTGGCAATATTGTAAGCAATGTAATGCGCTATAGCATTACTAATGCGATGATATCTACATTGAGGCATACGCATTGAGGTGTCTCATTCAAATCGGTCAGTATGGGAAAGTCTGAAACTATAAGACATACGAAGATTTGTTCTTAGGAACTATGTCACCGATTTTGATAAAAAGAAAAACTGCATTCATACATTTGAAAAAAAAACTGTACCCAGCTAGGGAATCGAACCTGGTTGTTTTGAAAAAATAAACTTACTTACACTATTTCTATTCAGATATCGATTGTGTAGGCCTTAAGCAGTAAATGTTTCTAAGAAACATGATGTTTAAAATGAATAAAATGCATTGTTTTCACACACTTTAATTTATAGGTGTTCGAAGTGACCACGTTTTTTTTTCAATACAATATTCAACACGTTTAGATAACAACAATTTTACATGCCTGAACTTGTTGAATATTGTAACGGTGGTCACTTCGAACATCTATTAAAATAAATTAAAATTATGTGAAAACAATGCATTTTCTGGATTTTAGACATCATGTTTTTTAGAAACATTTACTGCTTAAGACCTACACAATCGATTTCTGAATAGAAATAGTGTAAGTTTATTTTTTCAAAACAACCAGGTTCGATTCCCTAGCTGGGTACAGTTTTTTTTTCAAATGTATGAATGCAGTTTTTCTTTTTATCAAAATCGGTGACATGGTTCCTAAGAACAAATCTTCGTATGTCTTATAGTTTCAGACTTTCCCATACTGACCGATTTGAATGAGACACCCTGTATACAGGGTGTCCCAGAAACCAACGTCAACCCGCCTAGGGCTAATAGAGCAGCTCATAAGCTATCGATTTAACCCCCATGTATGTTCAGCAATTGTTATTAGTTTCCGAGATATTAATCATTTTCATCGGATTTTTTGTCATTTTTCCTTATGTCCGTGATACGGGAAACTCCTAAATTCATGTATTTATACACTTTTTTTTCAGTGTTTTCTTGCATGATTAGAATCACTGTGAAAGTAAGGAAGTTTTTAAAGCTACATGTCATTTTTTTTTCATTACAACTTTTTGAGTAATCGCACAGTTACTTTCTCCATACTAAGGGAACCCCGCGTTTGTTTTTCACCAAGTATGGAAAAATAAACTTTGTGTGTTACGGACATAAGCAAAAATGACAAAAAGTCCGATGAAAATGATTAATATCTCGGAAACTAATAACAATTGCTAAACATACATGGGGGTTAAATCGATAGATTATGAGCTGCTCTATCAGCCCTAGGCGGGTTGACGTTGGTTTCTGGGACACCTGTATACACTGTATAAAATACAAACAAATAATATCATCAGGGGATATCCTCGTACAAATTGGTCTAGCCCCAAGCTTGTGTAGTTGAGTTCATAAACATGTGTACACTTTAGTACCTCGTCACTTTTTAGCTGTGACACTTCATATATGGCAGTTTAAACATGACATTAAATAGACAAGGTACTAAAGTGTACACATATTTATGAACTCGACCGTACGATGAGTACTAGACAAAGATAAACACACTTAAATAGAGAAATAAATACTTAAATACAAACAAAACATCCAAAACTCAGAAACAAATTCTTGTGCTCATTACACAAATATGTCCCCATAGGTACCGGGACCGAACCCGGGACCGCTAGCATCGTAGCCAGGGTGACTACCAAGTACTACCAACTAAGCTAACGCGTCTTCAATACTATACAGACTTAATAACTTCAATAAAATAAATATAATATTTCGGCGTGGATTTTTATCACACAAGCTTTTATTTTTAATTTTGAAGACCCTCCTCGTAAGGCTCAAATTGGCCCAATACCTATTTTAGTCAGGTTGCAGTTGTTATGTAGACCATAAGGAGTTTTTTTATTTTATACTGCCGGACTTGAGAGGAATAATAAATGACACTCGCTCTAATGCATTAAGTAATAAATGCGTTCTAAGATGTTTTTGGCAATTTTGGCAAAATGTTGAATAAGATTATGTCGAGTTATTAGATCAGTGCTTGCGTAATTTGCAGAAATGAGGATTTAGATTTGGGATTATAATTTTCTGGTTTTTTAGTATTGAACCAAGTACCCCGTCCCCGTCATTGTCGATTTATTGGCAGTCTTAGTAGTGAGCAAAGCAATGGCTTTGTTTACTACTAATAGGACTCTTCTAATTTTGAGATAATTGCTCCCTTTGTGCTCACTTCTGTTGCTCATGAGGATTCATAAAAAACTAATCAAAATATGAGAAATCGGTTTAGTAGTATAGTAACTAATAGAAATACCCAGTACCTACCTTTCAAAATAAGCTTCTTCTTTTACTAGCCATTGAACCCATTCAATAGCTTTCTGTTCATGCTCCAGTGCCGCTGGAAAAGAGAAACATATCTACAGACATACTGCATCATACAACACTGTTTCTCAGTGAATCTTAAGCTGATTGAGAAATGAGAAAGCACAATAGCAACAATCTTTTCCGCGAATGATGTCGATGTATTTTTATTTACTACATCTGGGGCCTATTGCTTAATAACGTACAAGCCCATACTATTTGTAAAAATCTATGCAAAACCACTAATACTAGCTTGTACTTTATTATGCAATCGGCCCCTGTAATATAATTAAATTGAATCAAGTTGAATATATTGATTATCGATATGATCATACCATAAGTGACTTTAGGTGTAAGAGACACCTGCCAAAGCTAAGGTAACTTGAGCTTAAAATTTATTTGTTCTTTGAATTTTCTTTGATTGAATATCTCTTCGATCTCAGGGATAGGGCAATGTAAGCTTCCGATTGAGTTAGGATATAATGACAATTGACTGGTAGCATAAAGTAGGAGTTAATCCATTAACTAAACATGCAAATAACATTATTACTGCATGAAACTATGCAGATATTGTTGAGAATGCAGTTAAATTATACCTTGTATTACTGGCCATGCTATTTGATTCTATGTCACCCATTAACTCATGAATCAATAACATTTTTAAATAAACATACCCATCAGGGAAGGACAGGCTAAGATCATACAAAGACTTAGCGAAACAAATCGAACTCCAGCAGGAGTTGGGGGAGGCTTCTGTGTTACCAGCCTCAGGAGTCCAGCTATTTCATCATCTTGAAACTTAATTCCGGCAATGCCCCTAAGAGCGCAGTAAAGCCGCAGCAGTGCTGAGGCATTCACACCAGCAGATGCATCTTTTAGTTTATTCAAAAGCTCTTGGCGTAATTTGGTAAGAGCAGCATGACCATCTCCCTTGCCTCTTTTATGAGAGTTACGGAGAAATGTGGCAAACCAAGCTCTGGTGGTTTGATCTGACCCAAGTAGTAACCCAGACATAAATGGCACCTGAAAAATTTACCCAATTTAGGACAAGATTTAGATTATTAGGAGAAAATACTATGTGGATAAAAGAAACTCTTACCAAATCATCCTCATGGTATGTCAGAGTAAGTGTTATGACCAGTACTGGCAGACGAGCTGCTGCAGCAGCTTTGGATCTGACTGATGCAGCTATGTAGGGGCAGGCAGCACAAAGTGTATTTAGAGTTTTTGCCCTTATGCCACCCTCCTCACCTCGATCTGTATTTGTAACTAGTGATTCTACAACTATAAGAAAAATTAAATTGAGTATACATATACACCATGGATAAATTATATATTTACAAAATAATAAATCTACCTTCTTGAAGTGTATCAGGCATGTTGGCAATGACCCAGGAGATTATAGTTGGGCCTTTATTCACATACAGCAGAACCTCAACGACATCACAGATGCTTAATAGGTTTGGCAGCTCAGCAAGGCTGATGCAAATAACATCTGTAATCTCCTCAAGGTACACATCATTGTCAAACAGCTCAGATGGTTTGATGGAGCTTTCCAAATTAGTATTCTTGTGCTGGCTGTATTCTGCTATTTGTGCTTGCATTTGCAATATCTCAGACAAAACCAGACGAACTCGTCTGGCTGAATCGGCTTGTTCAAAGTCACTTGCTATACCATTATTGATATTTTGTATGAGAAATGAATCAGTGTACTGTGACCCATTCTTTTGCCTGAAAATAAAATGACATGTGAAACATGGCATAATAATTACCACATTTTCCTTAATTTGAATTGTTATGACTAGAGAGCGGATTTGGGGTTACTATCAAAATTCATGGGTACAAGCTTGAGAGTACTACAGGCCACTAAATATGGCCACCATAGTCGCCATCATTATAATTGCTTCAGTACCTATGCAAAGTTTTCTAGTCAATCCAATGACTACATGACATGTAGGATAAACATTAAAACATCTAGATTTGTTTACTAAGTTAGTTACATATATACTTCGGGTTAAAGAATCTTTATTATCTCAAAATAAATTTACATTTCACTTTATGAGACTTAATAACAACATGCAATATTTTTTATTTCATATATTCTTAAAAATCCAATTTTCTGATTTTCCTGATATTACCTTAACTAAGGTTAGTAGTTTTAATATTATCCCTTTACTTATTTTTTTTAATAGTAGGTATCAATTTTATTCCTGGCAGTAGTGCAAAATTAAAAAGTTAGAAAGAAAAATGTCGCCTAGGGTTCCCACTAGCTACAAATCAGTTACAAATAGTTAGATGCATATTTGTGAAACATGCTTATTGACAAGTAAGTTAACTAATATAAGTGAAGTGAAGTGAAACAAGCTGACTTACCGCATCTGCTGTTCTTTTACCACCTCTACCTCTAAGGTATGGAATTCAATAGACAAGAGGGACACAATAAAGTTGACCATGTCCATTCCAGAGAGCAGGGTCAGAATATCCTTTTTAGCTTCCGCACAGTATCTGGTGATGTCCAATGGTGATATCAGTGCCATGCGTACCAGACATGGTATTATGGGTCTTACTTCATCTGGTGGGCATTTTGTAAGGGTTTCTATGTCTAAATCTTTCAAAGCTTTAAACACATGTGGTTGTACTGGTTTCATGAATGTTATATTCATGATTTTCTTATGTGTATCCTAACCTGCAGATAATAAATACAGTTTAAACCATTAAAACGCAGCTTGATCAATGTTAGGTGATTTTTAAATAGAACTTTTATTATGTTTTGGTACGTACCGTTTATTCTTTACATGGAAATATTAGAAAAAATACTTTATACCGCCTGTATTACTGCGTTTACTAGTTTATATTTGACGGGATTCTTTCCCGAATGCCAAAAGCCACGTACGACGCGTCAATTTCAGCGTAGTAAAAGAAACAGGCAATATGCTCAAAATCTGTGCAGGAACATATTTTCACTTTTGTCTAACTAAGCGTCGTTTTGGTAATTATAATGGATTATTTGTATGGACTGAATTCATAACAAACATAGCGATGGTCGGCGTATCGCTCGCTCGGCTCAGGCGCCGCGCTTGACTTGACAGTGAGACAGACAGAGACATCACATCACTGACATTTGACACTGACGTAAGTGAGTTCTATTTTCACTAGTTAGTTATTTATGGAAAATTATAAAATAGTTAATTTGAACTTGATTTTTCAGGAAGCCCTCGCAGAGGCCTAGTAGAGACCCAGGGCTCAGCAGTGAACTGCACTACGCAGTGACTTACGTAGGTGAGGTGTTTCGCGAAGTGATAAGATGCGACGTGTAGTGCAATATCCTATAATCTGTGGTGTTTGTAGTAGTGTATAACCAACCAACCTCAGGGTCACTTGCACGAAAAGTTTAACCCTGGGTTAAGGCACTAACTCGAGTTAAAATGACAGTTTTCGTATGAATCTGACGTTTACTAACTCGAGTTAGCGCCTTAACCCAGGGTTAAATTCAGCGTGCAAGTGGCCCTTAGGCCCACTTGCGTGAACCAGAGTTAGCGTCTTAACCCGAGGTTAGGCGGCAAACCACGTACAAAAGTAGACGCTTAACTCTGGGTTAAGGGCTAACTCTGGTCCGCGCAAGTCCGCGTAACGCCCACTTGCGTGGACCAGAGTTAGCGTCTTAACCCGAGGTTAGGCGGCAAACCACGTACCGTAAAATGCTGCAACTTTGCACGGATTTTGACGTTTTTTCCTTATATCTGTGAAACTATTTGTCTTATGTGGTTTAATGAGTATTAGTCGGAAAACAGACCCTATGCCTCGCCAAATTAGACTCAAATATCAGTAGGTAATCATACAATATTTCCTAGTTATAAGCATTTAAAGTGGCAGGCAAAGTTTTAGGCCTAAGACGTAACTTTGCCTAGACGGTTATCTCGATAAATAACGTTTTGCTATTTGTAATAATATTTAATTGTGTACATGAGACATTGTGCTTGTCCCTGGCAGTCAAATTATTGCTATAAGCTTTATGGTTTTTTTTTCACAGGCAATAGGCAATGTTGTACCAGGTTCCACGAACTTTCCATACAAAAACATCGGCAACTGTAGGGTTGTGCCAAAAAAAGATTGTTATTTAAAAAAAAAAAAATTTTTTTTAGTAAAAAAATAATCATCACAACGTAGGAACACAATTGAAAGCTGACTCGAAAATCGATTTGCAAGATTTGACTTAACTAGCATTGCAAGTTATTAAAAAGCTAGTAATAAATTAACTCACTTAAGCAATTTAGGCACTCTTACTTTTATCTGTTCATTTATAAAACCCAGCTAGTGACAGCCCTAGACCCAGGCAAAGTTGTGTCACTCAAGTTTCCAGAACACTACCCAATATTGCCTACTACGTTATTATAATGAAATCGTGTCCTATTCTTGAAAATATTAAACTTACGGAAAATAGACAATATTTACTTACCCTGGGACGCACCTACTTCTCGAAAATCACGTTCCTTGTACTTAAAATTTTAAAAGTTGCGAGACACTAAAAACATGCAGCCACTCCCTCCAACTTATGATGCACAACTGGCGTGCAATGCAACTGGCGTTGCAACAATGTAGTTACCAACGTAAAAAAATTAAAAATGTGTTGCCAGAATAATGAAAATTACTACCAAATGGTAAAAAACAAGAAAAAACTGAGCAAATGCGAGATATCGTAATTTAAACGAAATAGGCAAAATTGAGCTTAAACGGCAAAATTGCAGCATTTTACGGTACAAAAGTAGATGCTTAACTCTGGGTTAAGGGCTAACTCTGGTCCGCGCAAGTGGGCCTTAGTGTTTTAACCCAGGGTTACATTTTTCGTGCAAGTGGCCCTCAGTAACCAATCTTAGCTCCTTTTTTTTTAAATTGACACGTATAATGTATTTTTCTATTAGTGAAATATTAAAGGCACAGACTAATAAGAGATACTACGTAATTAAAGGGATGATAGACGGGCGGTGATACTCACCAGTGTATCATCAAAAGTACGCGTTCTTAAAAAACGCCGAGTAAGTAAGTTCGGCGGCGATCCAACGTGTTTGAATTTTGCTCGTAGCTCGTAGCCCAATGATATTTTATAAAATATCATTGTCGTACCTAGCCCGTCTTGGCTCGTACGTCGGTCACCGCCGCGAGTAGCGAACCACGATCTTTCGCCAGTCTGTGGGTGAGGTGTATAAATAACATAGTTGTTGTGTTAATTGTTTAATTTGGTTCAGAAATTTTAGTTAGGACATTTATAATGTGTTTTTTAAAATTTGATATGATATTATACAGAATGTCAGCCAGTTTGGCTTACCTTTTTTTCATTAAAAACAAAAAATACCTGTATAATAATAGTTTTCTGAATAATAGCATTTTTGTCCTTTTAGTATTTTAGCTTAACGTACAATTTCAAATTATAAGATTCTAAAAAATAAACTTAGCTCTTCCACAAAAACTCCTTAAGTACAAACATGCTTGTTCATTTTTTTTTCTACCAAGTTAAAAAAAAAACGTATGCGCGGGGGTGAACTTTTCGCGGCACAATTTAATACACAGACTCTCAACACATTACCTATTAAACGCGTTTAATTTGTTGTTAATTCGTGCGAGGTTGGCCTAATTTTTGGTTCAAATTTCCCGGACTAATGGCCGGTTCCTATATTCAAACCGCGGACAGATAAGTAGGCTTACTTCGGATAAAAATTTGACACAGTCATTTTGTAGAGGCAAATGACAAATTTTAACCCGAAGCAAGTCTTATCTATCCACGGTTTGAATATAGGAACCCGAAATAAGTGGTCTAGAAATCCAGGTGATTTCTTTGACTGTATGTAGGTACATGTCTAGTTTGAAGAAAATTAAGCTCGAAAATTCCTGATGGTAGACAAATTAAATTCCCTTTCGAGCGTTTCAGAAGGACAAATCTGAAGAACCGTCAAGGGCGAGTCAGACATGCGCATTGAGGGGTCCGTACCGCCGCACAGTAGGTATTATTCATGTATTATTTATTATTAGTAATAATATAATTAATAGATTCCAATTTTAATTCGATTTCAACTGGTATTTTTGTAATATAATCAATCATACCAAATTTGACAATACAAGAAGATACAAAAAAGAAAGTGGAAACAAAAAGGTTTCTTTTATGGAGACCCGCTTTATTTTTTTATTTAGTAAATCGGCCCTATACAGGGTGTCCCAGAAACCAACGTCAACCCGCCTAGGGCTAATAGAGCAGCTCATAAGCTATCGATTTAACCCCCATGTATGTTCAGCAATTGTTATTAGTTTCCGAGATATTAATCATTTTCATCGGATTTTTTGTCATTTTTCCTTATGTCCGTGATACGGGAAACTCCTAAATTCATGTATTTATACACTTTTTTTTCAGTGTTTTCTTGCATGATTAGAATCACTGTGAAAGTAAGGAAGTTTTTAAAGCTACATGTCATTTTTTTTTCATTACAACTTTTTGAGTAATCGCACAGTTACTTTCTCCATACTAAGGGAACCCCGCGTTTGTTTTTCACCAAGTATGGAAAAATAAACTTTGTGTGTTACGGACATAAGCAAAAATGACAAAAAGTCCGATGAAAATGATTAATATCTCGGAAACTAATAACAATTGCTAAACATACATGGGGGTTAAATCGATAGATTATGAGCTGCTCTATCAGCCCTAGGCGGGTTGACGTTGGTTTCTGGGACACCTGTATACACTGTATAAAATACAAACAAATAATATCATCAGGGGATATCCTCGTACAAATTGGTCTAGCCCCAAGCTTGTGTAGTTGAGTTCATAAACATGTGTACACTTTAGTACCTCGTCACTTTTTAGCTGTGACACTTCATATATGGCAGTTTAAACATGACATTAAATAGACAAGGTACTAAAGTGTACACATATTTATGAACTCGACCGTACGATGAGTACTAGACAAAGATAAACACACTTAAATAGAGAAATAAATACTTAAATACAAACAAAACATCCAAAACTCAGAAACAAATTCTTGTGCTCATTACACAAATATGTCCCCATAGGTACCGGGACCGAACCCGGGACCGCTAGCATCGTAGCCAGGGTGACTACCAAGTACTACCAACTAAGCTAACGCGTCTTCAATACTATACAGACTTAATAACTTCAATAAAATAAATATAATATTTCGGCGTGGATTTTTATCACACAAGCTTTTATTTTTAATTTTGAAGACCCTCCTCGTAAGGCTCAAATTGGCCCAATACCTATTTTAGTCAGGTTGCAGTTGTTATGTAGACCATAAGGAGTTTTTTTATTTTATACTGCCGGACTTGAGAGGAATAATAAATGACACTCGCTCTAATGCATTAAGTAATAAATGCGTTCTAAGATGTTTTTGGCAATTTTGGCAAAATGTTGAATAAGATTATGTCGAGTTATTAGATCAGTGCTTGCGTAATTTGCAGAAATGAGGATTTAGATTTGGGATTATAATTTTCTGGTTTTTTAGTATTGAACCAAGTACCCCGTCCCCGTCATTGTCGATTTATTGGCAGTCTTAGTAGTGAGCAAAGCAATGGCTTTGTTTACTACTAATAGGACTCTTCTAATTTTGAGATTATTGCTCCCTTTGTGCTCACTTCTGTTGCTCATGAGGATTCATAAAAAACTAATCAAAATATGAGAAATCGGTTTAGTAGTATAGTAACTAATAGAAATACCCAGTACCTACCTTTCAAAATAAGCTTCTTCTTTTACTAGCCATTGAACCCATTCAATAGCTTTCTGTTCATGCTCCAGTGCCGCTGGAAAAGAGAAACATATCTACAGACATACTGCATCATACAACACTGTTTCTCAGTGAATCTTAAGCTGATTGAGAAATGAGAAAGCACAATAGCAACAATCTTTTCCGCGAATGATGTCGATGTATTTTTATTTACTACATCTGGGGCCTATTGCTTAATAACGTACAAGCCCATACTATTTGTAAAAATCTATGCAAAACCACTAATACTAGCTTGTACTTTATTATGCAATCGGCCCCTGTAATATAATTAAATTGAATCAAGTTGAATATATTGATTATCGATATGATCATACCATAAGTGACTTTAGGTGTAAGAGACACCTGCCAAAGCTAAGGTAACTTGAGCTTAAAATTTATTTGTTCTTTGAATTTTCTTTGATTGAATATCTCTTCGATCTCAGGGATAGGGCAATGTAAGCTTCCGATTGAGTTAGGATATAATGACAATTGACTGGTAGCATAAAGTAGGAGTTAATCCATTAACTAAACATGCAAATAACATTATTACTGCATGAAACTATGCAGATATTGTTGAGAATGCAGTTAAATTATACCTTGTATTACTGGCCATGCTATTTGATTCTATGTCACCCATTAACTCATGAATCAATAACATTTTTAAATAAACATACCCATCAGGGAAGGACAGGCTAAGATCATACAAAGACTTAGCGAAACAAATCGAACTCCAGCAGGAGTTGGGGGAGGCTTCTGTGTTACCAGCCTCAGGAGTCCAGCTATTTCATCATCTTGAAACTTAATTCCGGCAATGCCCCTAAGAGCGCAGTAAAGCCGCAGCAGTGCTGAGGCATTCACACCAGCAGATGCATCTTTTAGTTTATTCAAAAGCTCTTGGCGTAATTTGGTAAGAGCAGCATGACCATCTCCCTTGCCTCTTTTATGAGAGTTACGGAGAAATGTGGCAAACCAAGCTCTGGTGGTTTGATCTGACCCAAGTAGTAACCCAGACATAAATGGCACCTGAAAAATTTACCCAATTTAGGACAAGATTTAGATTATTAGGAGAAAATACTATGTGGATAAAAGAAACTCTTACCAAATCATCCTCATGGTATGTCAGAGTAAGTGTTATGACCAGTACTGGCAGACGAGCTGCTGCAGCAGCTTTGGATCTGACTGATGCAGCTATGTAGGGGCAGGCAGCACAAAGTGTATTTAGAGTTTTTGCCCTTATGCCACCCTCCTCACCTCGATCTGTATTTGTAACTAGTGATTCTACAACTATAAGAAAAATTAAATTGAGTATACATATACACCATGGATAAATTATATATTTACAAAATAATAAATCTACCTTCTTGAAGTGTATCAGGCATGTTGGCAATGACCCAGGAGATTATAGTTGGGCCTTTATTCACATACAGCAGAACCTCAACGACATCACAGATGCTTAATAGGTTTGGCAGCTCAGCAAGGCTGATGCAAATAACATCTGTAATCTCCTCAAGGTACACATCATTGTCAAACAGCTCAGATGGTTTGATGGAGCTTTCCAAATTAGTATTCTTGTGCTGGCTGTATTCTGCTATTTGTGCTTGCATTTGCAATATCTCAGACAAAACCAGACGAACTCGTCTGGCTGAATCGGCTTGTTCAAAGTCACTTGCTATACCATTATTGATATTTTGTATGAGAAATGAATCAGTGTACTGTGACCCATTCTTTTGCCTGAAAATAAAATGACATGTGAAACATGGCATAATAATTACCACATTTTCCTTAATTTGAATTGTTATGACTAGAGAGCGGATTTGGGGTTACTATCAAAATTCATGGGTACAAGCTTGAGAGTACTACAGGCCACTAAATATGGCCACCATAGTCGCCATCATTATAATTGCTTCAGTACCTATGCAAAGTTTTCTAGTCAATCCAATGACTACATGACATGTAGGATAAACATTAAAACATCTAGATTTGTTTACTAAGTTAGTTACATATATACTTCGGGTTAAAGAATCTTTATTATCTCAAAATAAATTTACATTTCACTTTATGAGACTTAATAACAACATGCAATATTTTTTATTTCATATATTCTTAAAAATCCAATTTTCTGATTTTCCTGATATTACCTTAACTAAGGTTAGTAGTTTTAATATTATCCCTTTACTTATTTTTTTTAATAGTAGGTATCAATTTTATTCCTGGCAGTAGTGCAAAATTAAAAAGTTAGAAAGAAAAATGTCGCCTAGGGTTCCCACTAGCTACAAATCAGTTACAAATAGTTAGATGCATATTTGTGAAACATGCTTATTGACAAGTAAGTTAACTAATATAAGTGAAGTGAAGTGAAACAAGCTGACTTACCGCATCTGCTGTTCTTTTACCACCTCTACCTCTAAGGTATGGAATTCAATAGACAAGAGGGACACAATAAAGTTGACCATGTCCATTCCAGAGAGCAGGGTCAGAATATCCTTTTTAGCTTCCGCACAGTATCTGGTGATGTCCAATGGTGATATCAGTGCCATGCGTACCAGACATGGTATTATGGGTCTTACTTCATCTGGTGGGCATTTTGTAAGGGTTTCTATGTCTAAATCTTTCAAAGCTTTAAACACATGTGGTTGTACTGGTTTCATGAATGTTATATTCATGATTTTCTTATGTGTATCCTAACCTGCAGATAATAAATACAGTTTAAACCATTAAAACGCAGCTTGATCAATGTTAGGTGATTTTTAAATAGAACTTTTATTATGTTTTGGTACGTACCGTTTATTCTTTACATGGAAATATTAGAAAAAATACTTTATACCGCCTGTATTACTGCGTTTACTAGTTTATATTTGACGGGATTCTTTCCCGAATGCCAAAAGCCACGTACGACGCGTCAATTTCAGCGTAGTAAAAGAAACAGGCAATATGCTCAAAATCTGTGCAGGAACATATTTTCACTTTTGTCTAACTAAGCGTCGTTTTGGTAATTATAATGGATTATTTGTATGGACTGAATTCATAACAAACATAGCGATGGTCGGCGTATCGCTCGCTCGGCTCAGGCGCCGCGCTTGACTTGACAGTGAGACAGACAGAGACATCACATCACTGACATTTGACACTGACGTAAGTGAGTTCTATTTTCACTAGTTAGTTATTTATGGAAAATTATAAAATAGTTAATTTGAACTTGATTTTTCAGGAAGCCCTCGCAGAGGCCTAGTAGAGACCCAGGGCTCAGCAGTGAACTGCACTACGCAGTGACTTACGTAGGTGAGGTGTTTCGCGAAGTGATAAGATGCGACGTGTAGTGCCATATCCTATAATCTGTGGTGTTTGTAGTAGTGTATAACCAACCAACCTCAGGGTCACTTGCACGAAAAGTTTAACCCTGGGTTAAGGCACTAACTCGAGTTAAAATGACAGTTTTCGTATGAATCTGACGTTTACTAACTCGAGTTAGCGCCTTAACCCAGGGTTAAATTCAGCGTGCAAGTGGCCCTTAGGCCCACTTGCGTGAACCAGAGTTAGCGTCTTAACCCGAGGTTAGGCGGCAAACCACGTACAAAAGTAGACGCTTAACTCTGGGTTAAGGGCTAACTCTGGTCCGCGCAAGTCCGCGTAACGCCCACTTGCGTGGACCAGAGTTAGCGTCTTAACCCGAGGTTAGGCGGCAAACCACGTACCGTAAAATGCTGCAACTTTGCACGGATTTTGACGTTTTTTCCTTATATCTGTGAAACTATTTGTCTTATGTGGTTTAATGAGTATTAGTCGGAAAACAGACCCTATGCCTCGCCAAATTAGACTCAAATATCAGTAGGTAATCATACAATATTTCCTAGTTATAAGCATTTAAAGTGGCAGGCAAAGTTTTAGGCCTAAGACGTAACTTTGCCTAGACGGTT
The DNA here is from genome assembly GCA_963966035.1 of Acleris laterana. Taxonomy (NCBI): domain Eukaryota; kingdom Metazoa; phylum Arthropoda; class Insecta; order Lepidoptera; family Tortricidae; genus Acleris; species Acleris laterana. The sequence goes on from OZ014439.1 coordinate 9,871,425, forward strand.
ATCTCGATAAATAACGTTTTGCTATTTGTAATAATATTTAATTGTGTACATGAGACATTGTGCTTGTCCCTGGCAGTCAAATTATTGCTATAAGCTTTATGGTTTTTTTTTCACAGGCAATAGGCAATGTTGTACCAGGTTCCACGAACTTTCCATACAAAAACATCGGCAACTGTAGGGTTGTGCCAAAAAAAGATTGTTATTTAAAAAAAAAAAAAATTTTTTTTAGTAAAAAAATAATCATCACAACGTAGGAACACAATTGAAAGCTGACTCGAAAATCGATTTGCAAGATTTGACTTAACTAGCATTGCAAGTTATTAAAAAGCTAGTAATAAATTAACTCACTTAAGCAATTTAGGCACTCTTACTTTTATCTGTTCATTTATAAAACCCAGCTAGTGACAGCCCTAGACCCAGGCAAAGTTGTGTCACTCAAGTTTCCAGAACACTACCCAATATTGCCTACTACGTTATTATAATGAAATCGTGTCCTATTCTTGAAAATATTAAACTTACGGAAAATAGACAATATTTACTTACCCTGGGACGCACCTACTTCTCGAAAATCACGTTCCTTGTACTTAAAATTTTAAAAGTTGCGAGACACTAAAAACATGCAGCCACTCCCTCCAACTTATGATGCACAACTGGCGTGCAATGCAACTGGCGTTGCAACAATGTAGTTACCAACGTAAAAAAATTAAAAATGTGTTGCCAGAATAATGAAAATTACTACCAAATGGTAAAAAACAAGAAAAAACTGAGCAAATGCGAGATATCGTAATTTAAACGAAATAGGCAAAATTGAGCTTAAACGGCAAAATTGCAGCATTTTACGGTACAAAAGTAGATGCTTAACTCTGGGTTAAGGGCTAACTCTGGTCCGCGCAAGTGGGCCTTAGTGTTTTAACCCAGGGTTACATTTTTCGTGCAAGTGGCCCTCAGTAACCAATCTTAGCTCCTTTTTTTTTAAATTGACACGTATAATGTATTTTTCTATTAGTGAAATATTAAAGGCACAGACTAATAAGAGATACTACGTAATTAAAGGGATGATAGACGGGCGGTGATACTCACCAGTGTATCATCAAAAGTACGCGTTCTTAAAAAACGCCGAGTAAGTAAGTTCGGCGGCGATCCAACGTGTTTGAATTTTGCTCGTAGCTCGTAGCCCAATGATATTTTATAAAATATCATTGTCGTACCTAGCCCGTCTTGGCTCGTACGTCGGTCACCGCCGCGAGTAGCGAACCACGATCTTTCGCCAGTCTGTGGGTGAGGTGTATAAATAACATAGTTGTTGTGTTAATTGTTTAATTTGGTTCAGAAATTTTAGTTAGGACATTTATAATGTGTTTTTTAAAATTTGATATGATATTATACAGAATGTCAGCCAGTTTGGCTTACCTTTTTTTCATTAAAAACAAAAAATACCTGTATAATAATAGTTTTCTGAATAATAGCATTTTTGTCCTTTTAGTATTTTAGCTTAACGTACAATTTCAAATTATAAGATTCTAAAAAATAAACTTAGCTCTTCCACAAAAACTCCTTAAGTACAAACATGCTTGTTCATTTTTTTTTCTACCAAGTTAAAAAAAAAACGTATGCGCGGGGGTGAACTTTTCGCGGCACAATTTAATACACAGACTCTCAACACATTACCTATTAAACGCGTTTAATTTGTTGTTAATTCGTGCGAGGTTGGCCTAATTTTTGGTTCAAATTTCCCGGACTAATGGCCGGTTCCTATATTCAAACCGCGGACAGATAAGTAGGCTTACTTCGGATAAAAATTTGACACAGTCATTTTGTAGAGGCAAATGACAAATTTTAACCCGAAGCAAGCCTTATCTATCCACGGTTTGAATATAGGAACCCGAAATAAGTGGTCTAGAAATCCAGGTGATTTCTTTGACTGTATGTAGGTACATGTCTAGTTTGAAGAAAATTAAGCTCGAAAATTCCTGATGGTAGACAAATTAAATTCCCTTTCGAGCGTTTCAGAAGGACAAATCTGAAGAACCGTCAAGGGCGAGTCAGACATGCGCATTGAGGGGTCCGTACCGCCGCACAGTAGGTATTATTCATGTATTATTTATTATTAGTAATAATATAATTAATAGATTCCAATTTTAATTCGATTTCAACTGGTATTTTTGTAATATAATCAATCATACCAAATTTGACAATACAAGAAGATACAAAAAAGAAAGTGGAAACAAAAAGGTTTCTTTTATGGAGACCCGCTTTATTTTTTTATTTAGTAAATCGGCCCTATACTGGGTGTCCCAGAAACCAACGTCAACCCGCCCAGGGCTGATAGAGCAGCTCATAAGCTATCGATTTAACCCCCATGTATGTTCAGCAATTGTTATTAGTTTCGGAGATATTGATCATTTTAATCGGATTTTTTGTCACTTTTCCTTATGTCCGTGATACGAAAAACCCCTAAATTCATTTATTTGTACTTTTTTTCCCCAGTGTTTTCTTGCATGATTAGAATCACTGTGAAATAAGGAAGTTTTTAAAGCTACATGACATATTTTTTTTCATTACAACTTTTTGAGTAAACACACAAAGTTTGTTTTTCCATACTTGGTGAAAATCAAACGCGGGGTTCCCTTAGTATGGAGAAAGTAACTCTGTGCGATTACTCAAAAAAATTTAATGAAAAAGAAATGGCATTTAGCTTTAAAAACTTCCTTATTTCATAGTGATTCTAATCATGCAAGAAAACACTGGAAAAAAAAAAAAATACATGAATTTAGGGGTTTTTCGTATCACGGACATAAGGAAAAATGACAAAAAATCCGATTAAAATGATCAATATCTCGGAAACTAATAACAATTGCTGAACATACATGGGGGTTAAATCGATAGCTTATGAGCTGCTCTATCAGCCCTAGGCGGGTTGACGTTGGTTTCTGGGACACCCTGTATATGAATTAGCGAGAGCGTGGAATTGCACATGTAGTGGTATTGTGTGTGTTTAGGCAAGAGAAAGAGAGAGAGAGAAATACTTAAATACTTCTCTCTCTCTTGCTCTTGCCTATAAACACACAATACCACTACACGTGCAATTCCACGCTCTCGCTAATTCATCTAAGTAAGTATACTAACGTATATTATGCTAAAAATATCAACTCTCTATCTATTACCGTTCAAAAGATCTTTAAAGTGAGGACGGACGGAAGGACCAACGCGCGTACAGCAATTAATAGGGTTCCGTTACGCTCCCTTGAGGTACGGGACCCTGAAAACTACTTACTTTAGATACATAATTAAAATTTATACGGTGAAATGTTGCTCCACTTTTCCAAACAAGAATTCTCTTGAATTTGCTTACACGGCTCATAGGTACTTTAAAAAGTATTTACTTTTTCACTCCCATATAGGTACCTACCTGAATAACGTATTGCTAAGTATAGGTATTGAACTAAGTATGTACCTAGTAGAAACTAATTCAGTGAACATACTTTCGTATAGTAGCTAAGTAATTATGTCTCTAATAACTTTTAATGGGCTACTTTGGTCATTAGTGAATTTTTCCACAAAATTGCCTCTATTATGAGGGCATATAGTTACTATATAACTTCTCTTGCATCATCTGCCTTAACCGTATGTTATACCTATTGTAAAAACATTGGTCAAATAACTACGTCCATGAACTCAAAAAACCCAGTTATCTCGTTCACTCGTTCCTACAACCAACGGCACAAACTAGAATTTTGTACCACTAACACTCGAGTAAGTATGTTCACAAATGCCAGACAAGCCCGGCCGGAAACCTATTTGTTGTAAAACTTATTATTTATTGTTCACATTATCAATATTCATTTCTTTTGAAGGTCATACCCTTACGATTCCCCGGTTTGAATCAATGTAGAATCATTGATGACTCGATATACTCATGGTGATGTAGGTAGGGTGGCCGGTCGGGGTGTCGGGCGCCGGGGTGTCAGGGTGTCAGGGTGTCAGGGCGTCAGGG
>OZ014439.1:9875618-9897706 GCA_963966035.1 Acleris laterana
CTCGCGCCGCGACCTCGCCCTCGCGCGCCCCCGCCGCGCACCGCCGACCCGACTCGCTCAATATTCCCAGGACAATATCACACTAAGTAAAATATCCATATTATAATCCTCCGAAATTTTCCTACACAACGTTTGCCGTATATTGCAAAACAGTCCACGGGGCGATATCAATGCCATTTAAACGATTTATCGGTCAATAGTGTAAACTGTACAAGATTGCTTACATCATATGAAAGAACTCGGCGGGAAATCCGTCTAAAAGGCGCTGCAAAATAAGCCCGACCAAATAAATTTACTTCGCTGTTATAAAATAATGATGAAAGACATTCAGTGCACATATTCCTGTAAGTAATCAGTTTCAGAACCATGGCGATATAGCTTCCATTCAATATAGATAGGTAAAAACAAAATATAATATATACTAAATTCACAGATTATTTATTTATATATATTTGTTTTGTGGCATATCATTTTAGTGCTGCCATACTGATACTGATACCTGATATATACTTAGGAGTAGGTAAAGACTAACTGAAATAAGAAGTAAATACTATCGCGTTAAAACTATTTTTCCCGTTGAATCAACGATAAAAGGATTCGTGGCCGCGTTATTAATTTTTAATTGTTACTCAAAAATCCGTATTTTTGAATTCAGTACCTACATATTATAACCAAGCAAATATACACATTGTTACCATTAAAAAAATACTATTTTTAGGTAGATAAGTAAAACTTGGATGATGCTGACGACACGTAGGGAATGATTTATCCTGAAATTTTGGCACACGAACAAACGGCCCGGAATCATTTGACCAACAGTAAGCAAGCCGTGTTTGCTTACAATCGAGTAAATTACCAGAGACAATGTAAAATTATTTCAGTTTCAAATATGTTAGGTACTATACTGGCTTCTTTGAGATAAACAATCAGCCGCGATTTCTTCCGCGTTAACTACGTTACTAATGGTACAAATTAAACCTGCGATATATTTACACCAAACATGTAGGTAATATATGTATACTAACTTATACAAGTCTAGTAAAAAGCATGTTTCGAAAAATCCTACTGACTATTTGGATAGTGTCGTCAATACAATGTTAGTTATCATGAGTATAGGTATATTTTTTACTTCGCCAATTTCACATTTAAAAAAAGTAAGTACCTACCCAGTGATACCCGTAACGCTTTCATGAATCCACCGACACCTCGCTTGTCGAAATCGGGCCATCCGTTCAGCTCTTACGGAACAAAGAACCATACGAGTACAAACATATAGGTGACGATAAACTTAAGTAAATTTCTTCTCGCATGTAGTGGTGTACAAAACTAATATGGAATTTACGTCAAATTTCAAATATAGAAAGTCGAACGGTCTAAAAAGATGTGTTACAACTAGGTACATGCATTAGGTCATTTACTTAAGTTTTTCACCTATACATAGTTACGTACATTCCAAAAACATTACCCTCCTCTTTCGGCAGTCGGATAAAAAGTAATACAATACAAATACAAATACAAATACAAAATCAAATCACGAATGTACTTGGAATCTTTGAATGTTATAAATTTTTCTTGAACTATCTACTTTAAATCGACCAACCGATATAATATATAGGGTAAATATACGTTTCCCATGGCGCTGAGGATGCACGTTTATTTTTTTAATAGGATCTGGTTTTTTGATACGATTACGATATTTATAATAAGTAAAATGGTAACTTTGATAAATTTGTCATCATTTTAATCTTTCTCTACCTGGAAAAAAATTACATACATTTAAAATATGTTTTAAAGGTTTTTGGATCGCTTACCCTATTATTTTCCATTTATCGAACTAAGAAACTTGATGCACATAATACCGAACCGGTACGCCGCATCACCGAACTATAGAGGAGGAAGGGAAAAATGTATGAAGATGTTCGCTGAGTGGTGCTCAAACTTTAGTTGGTATTACTGTTCAGTACCTACTACATATTTCCACCTAACTGATACCACCTAAACACAAATAATTTTAGTACCGACCTAGCTGTTAATGGAATAAGGAACTAAATTGTTCCTAATAAGCAATATTGCAATGAACACCGACCAGTAATTTGGCTGAGGCGGACATGGACTCGGTAGCAGACTCTTCACCGAACGCCTTTCGTGACAGATTTAAAAAAATGTGTGTAATAGTTACGGTAAAATAACAAATTGAAATGATTACTAATAATTACATGACCATAAATACACGTGTTTTTTGCAGAATATTTGCTTGAAAAAGGAAATGTAATGTATTTTTGAATAGCCTTGCCAATAAGCTTGTCCTAATTTCAAAAATTAGTAAAAAAATATAAATTTGTAACGAAATCTTACAAAAATTAAACTAGTTTATTGATGTTCAGTAATTACTCATTAAAATAATATCACAACTTTATAACAGATGTAAGTACTAGACTAATTGCTTAAAATAGAGATGGGCGGACTACGGATTTTGCCGACTGGCCAGTCGGTCGACTAATCGGTTCTTGAATTGCCAATTAATCGGCGGACTAATCGGCAATGCCGATCGTAGGTTTTTTGCTAAGATCAGGTGCATTTTTTTATTTTTTTTATTTTTTATATTTTCCTGTAGCCGTGTATTCGTGCCGAATATTTGATATTTTTTACTGACTAGTCGCCGACTAGGCTATAAATGATGCCGAATAGTCGGCGTTCCCGACTAGTCGGTCCATCTCTACTTAAAATAAAAATAAAAATTGGCAATACGGCAGATTCGGTGAAACTATTTTTTTACCTTATAAAGAACGAAACTGACTGAGACTGACTGATCGATCAACAAACAGACGAGCTTGAAATTTAGAGGGAATATTCCTTGGATATCCTAGGGGTGCACGAACTTAGGGTTTTGTATACATATAATATTATACATTTATATAGTATATTTGAAATAACGTTCTCGAAAATGCCTATAACGATTTCGGAAAAATCGATTTGTTAGGTTGGATCTTCAGAAAAATTCGTTTTCAACCCGCGCGACCCTCGGTCTTCCTGGGTAGTGATTCTCTCAACAACGACGGTCGGACGGACGAACGAGTGAATGTCCAAGCGGCGAGTTTAAGTAGTCCCGTCGTCAGTGCGAACAAAACATATTTTTGCGCGTGCATTTTCAATTTAGCAGCTTGGTTTCTGCCGATATGGATCGAACGTATAAGGCAGCTTAATTGAAAATACACGCATTAAAATGTGTTTTGTTCACTCTGACGGGACTACACTCGCCGCTGCGATTTCGCTCGTTCGTCCGACCGTCCGTTGTTTTTGAGAGAATAACACCCCTCATACTAACCTAACAAAAAATATTGGCAAAAATAACAAACTCTAGTTGGCAAACGAAATATTACTTACCTAAATAAATAAGAGATTGTTGGTTGATATTTTATTGTAATTACTCGTATGTAGGAGTACCTACAATTTTATTATTTTGCGGTATGTTAAGTTACGAGTTACGAGTTGGGTAAGGATAAATGAAAAAACTGCTTTTATTATAATTCCAATTCAATACTCCGTACCTATTCTTAGTACTTAAACAACGAGATGGTTTGCCGAAAATTTTAAGGAATTATTTAACAATGTAATAAGTACTTCAGGGGCCAATTTCGAGTTCCGTCCTATTGATACATGCAATATCTCTCAAGTACGTAATTTTCAAAGGGGTAAAATAATATGTTTACATAAAGTCAGGTTCGTCAGTTGTTTTTTTGCATTATTTAGTACTTTATCAATTTGAATCTTGAACTTCATAATTATTTTTTTCAATTTGACTCTTATTATTAATTGTTTGTTGTATTTAACTGCTGCTATGCCGTTTCTTAACAGAAAATAATGCCCATTAGAGCGAATGTTTATGCAGCAAAATTATTTGTAGGGTTGCGTTATAAGTAACACATGTAACCCATAACTAAGGGTCATTCTATAATTTTATTTTATGATTATGCGATTTTTATAAATACATCGATAGTTTTTTTATTTCAAACGGTTCGCAGAAGGAGGCATTATTATTATTATTATTATTTTAATCCGTTACTACCGAGATGATTAATGTTAAATTTGAATATGCCTCCAATATCACACATGCAAACATCAAAATCATTTGTACTTAAAATGTATCTTTTACAATATTTGTGTAGATTAAGAATAAATTCGAATGCCACAACAATGCTAAAAAAATAGTTTAATGCTAATAAATCTTAACTGATATTGGTGATTTCGGTGTCTTAAATACCACCGAATTCACTGTCACCGAATTCACGAGAGCAATTTAGTTCTTTAATCAATTACTTCAAAGCGGTTAACAATAGAAACTCTAGTGTATATGTAGTCACGACACTGTTTAACACGTGAAATTAATTTGAGTTAAGTAAATAAAAACAGACACAGATCAATTTCAAAGGTACCAAAAATCTCGTAGGTACAATATTCTTATCTTCGTAATTCAACAGTGACACACAGGTCCACTCTGTTCGGCCGACGCCGCAGCGTGGCTGGTGTTTTGTGGCATGTGATGCAGCGCGATCGTCAAATGTTATTTTCTTTTTTATAAGACTGTTAGAAGTTCTTTGACCAGAACAAAGTGTGAATTAAGTACATATTTTCATTATACGGTTATCTGTCAAAATCAGTTTTTATAGCAACGTTAACTTTGATAATTGATAACGCGAAAAAACGTATGATGGGAGAATGACCCATACGTTTTCGCCATATCCGTTTGTTAGTTCTATGTCACAACTCACACTACTTATATTCAGAGCCTATCATAGTGTTTACATTTGGAAAAGTTTTAGTAACCGCTTTTATTTCTAAGCCTGCCTAAAATAGGTCTTGAGAAAAGAATTGTTTCGGTTTTTTTTTTTTTTTTTTTTTTTTTTTTTTTTTTTTTTTTTTTTTTTTTTTTTATAATAGAGGGAGGCAGACGAGCAGGCGGCTCACCTGATGGTAAGTGATCACCGTCGCATGGACACCTGAAACACCCGGGGGGTTAAAGGTGCGCTGCCGGCCTTTTAAGAATGTGTGTGTAGGCTCGTTTCTTGAAGGTTTCCATGTTGTACCGGACCGGAAATACCATTGCAGGTAATTGATTCCACAGTGTAGTTGTACGTGGCAAGAAGTTTATTTTGAAGCGTACGGTGGTACTCCGCCAGTCATCCAGGTGCTGTGGATGGAATTTTAATTTGTGGCGAGTAGTTCGGTGGTGAAATTTTGCAGCAGGTATTAGCTCGAACAATTCGTCAGAGCACTCCCCATGATATATGCGGTAGAAGACACACAGAGATGCAATATCTCGCCGCAGAGCAAGGTGGTCAAGCCGACCGGTGAGAACATCGTCGTCGACGATCCGAGTCGCACGGCGTTGTACACGGTCAAGAGGAAGAAGCTGATACTGAGGTGCCCCGGCCCAAAGGTGGCAACAGTATTCCATATGAGGCCTAACTTGTGCCTTATAAAGTTGGAGGCGATGTGCCGGTGTGAAATACCGTCTTGCTCTACCAAGGACACCCAGTTTTTTAGAGGCCAACTTGGCCTTATCTTCCAAATGACCGCGAAATTGGACGGTACTCGAAATGTCAGCGCCGAGAATTCCGAGAGTCTGCTTCGCAACAAGGGATGTGCTCTGAAATATAGGGGAAACAACAAAGGGGGCTTTCTTCGCAGTAAACGCGCAGACTTGAGTCTTTTTGGGGTTGAATTGCACCAAGTTATGGAAACCCCAATTCGAGACTTGGTCCAGTGTAGCCTCGATTTCAGACCCAAGTTTAAACCGACACTCATTGACGTATGTCTGAGAAATATTCGCACAGCCCCGGTATGACGCATCTACTACTACTACGTTACTAGAATGTAACATATCATTGATATGCAGAAGAAACAGTGTAGGCGATAACACACAGCCTTGTGGGACGCCAGCATTCACAGGCTTGGAGTCTGAGCACGAGCCGTCGACAACGACCCTGATGCTACGCTCCGTGAGGAAGCTGGCAATCCAGATGCATAGTTTTTCGGACAGCCCATAGGAAGGAAGCTTCGAGAGAAGTGCCTTATGCCAAACCCGATCAAAGGCTTTCGCCATGTCCAAACTGACCGCTACGGCCTCCCCCTTACTTTCAACCGCTTCAGCCCATCTATGAGTCAAGTAGACCAAAAGGTCGCCAGCAGACCGTCCCTTACGGAACCCGTACTGGCGATCATTGATGAGCTGGTGCTCCTCAAGATAACTTAGGAGCTGGCGATTAATAATGGATTCCATTATTTTGGAGAGTAAAGAGGTGATAGCAATGGGCCTGTAGTTATTTGGATCAGAGCGATCGCCCTTCTTAGGGATCGGGTGCACGACGGCCGTCTTCCATGAGATCGGGACTACGCCTGTGGTATAAGAGTGTCGGAAGAGGCGCGTTAGAACCGGTGCCAACTCAGGAGCACACATTTTCAGCACTACAGGGGGAATACCGTCGGGCCCACTAGATTTGTGAATGTTCAAGGAGAAAAGTGCTTTACGAACAGATTTTTGAGTAAACTGAATATCCGGCATGGCACTTACACACCGTGGGAAGTTCAGCGGTTGTTTCTCCTCATCGTCTAAAGTGGAGTTTGACGCAAAACGGGTGCCAAGCAGATCGGCTTTTCCTTTTGCGTCGTGGGCTAACGAATCATCTTCCCTATGTAGTGGTGGAAAAGAAGGTTGACAAAAGTTACCTTGGACAGCTTTAGCGAGAGACCAAAATGCCCGCGTTCCGGAAGGAAGCTTAGCCAGTCTCTCGCCAATTCTGCAAATGTGCTCTGCCTTTGCCATGGTTACAGCTCTTTTGAAGGATCTAGAGGCAAAGTTATACTCCTTTTTTAGGAGATTCACTTTTGGATCCCTAGTTGCTACCGCATTTGCCCATGATTTGTACTTTTCTTGCTTTAGGTGGGAAGCCGCCTTACATGAGTGAACAAACCAGGGCTGGGACTTGCCACCAACGGGAACTACAGAGTTTGGGATAAAGAGCTCCATACCCTGCAGTACTACGTCAGCAATAGAGTCAGCGATAGTAGAAGGATCCTCCAGCGAGAAGCAAACTTGCCCCCATGGGTAGGATGAGAAGAAGGTTCGAATTCCATCCCAATCAGCTGACCTGAAATGCCAGACACGGCGGCAGCCCGCAGAAAGGGGCCGTAATTGGCGCGTAAGTGGTTCAGCAATCCGAATGAGGCAGTGATCAGACGAGCCTAGCGGGGCATCGACTGAAATTTGGTAGCCATCCGGATGAGAAGTCAGCAGGAGATCCAGCAGTGAAGGCAGATGGTCTTCCACGTCAGGTATTCGCGTAGGCGAAGATATCATCTGTGTCAGACCATAGGCCATAGCAAAGGCATGAACAGATCTCCCCGCGTGGTCAGTTCTCTGAGAGCTAAGCCATTCAACATGGTGGGCATTAAAATCGCCGAGAACTATGATTTCGGCGGATGGAGTCTGTTCCAACACTTTATCGGTTGCCATTTCAAGATGTTCCATGAGTCGGTCAGTTTCGGCATCACCGCTATGGGACCTGTATAGGCAAGCGTAGACGCGCGGATGGTCGACGCAATCTAAACGCAGCCATAAAATGGACAGGTTATTACCTTCAAGACTGCGTAGGCGGCGGACGCAGATATCATCCCTAACAAATACGCATACACCGGCTTGGGGCACAAAGTTGTGCTCAATTTTGTAGCCTGGGTAAATCAGGTATGACGTATCCGCCGGAGACGAAATCTTGGTTTCCGTTAAAAAGAGCAAGGCCGGCTTTTCCGTTTCAAGATGATAATGAACCGGACTGAGATTTGAGTGAATTCCCCTGATGTTGCAAAGATGAACATGAAGTACAGGTAGGGGTGCCGCAACTTGCGCCTTACTCTTGCCTCGGGCAGAAGAAATGACGAGCGGAATTAAGCCCTCCCCAGAATACGTAGGGCGGCCTGAGCGAAAGTGCTCAGGAAGGGATTCTCCAGCGCGAATCGTGCTGGTACCCTCCTGGGGTAGATTCTCTTGTAATGCCGCTGCCATATTTGGAGGAGGGGGGGGATGGGCCACCGGCGCTCCCACTTACCGAACGAAGCATAGCAGCGGGATGCCACTACTCAAACGTCGGTCTTCTGTGGGAGTGTGGTACTTCCCCGGACGAGCCGGCCCATTCATGCTGCAGGCTAAAGCCGCAGCGTGGCTCTACCACAAAAGAGTTTCTGTGATAATCTGTCTTTACATGCTCGTAGTATAGAACAAAGCCGCTACGTACGCCGCTCTTTACGTAGACCTATATCTTTCGGTTCGCATCAATAGATAGAGTGATTTAATAGAACGGTTTTTATGTATAACTAGCGCTGGCCTGCGACATAGCTTATGTTCATCAGAGATAATATAGAATCCTAATGATGAAATATTTTTTCAATTCGGTCCAGTAGTTTCGGAGCCTATTCAATGCAAAGAAACAAACAAACAAACAATCAAATCTTTCCTCTTCATAATATTAGTTTAGCTAATTTTGAATTATGTACGGGTGTTACAGAAAACTCACATAAACTGAAGCGAAGCGAGGATGAGTCGCTAGTGTAAAAGAATTAGCAGTTTCTTGGATCACTGACACATTTGCCCGGCGGCGGCGTCAGAGACTCGGAGATATCTTGCTTGAACCACAGAATAAGTAATTGTACAATTGGCTTGAGCACGTTCTAACGACTCTGACAATAAAGTGAGAATTAAACGGTTTCGAATATTTACTTAACACATGTCGCTCAGTTAGTGATCATTATTCAACAAACAAAATCTACGTCATAACTGGTTGACGTTCCTTTAACCAATAAATTAGCCTAGTTTACCTAGGTACCAACAATATTTAATTTACCTTAGTTGTTATAACTACCTATTTTTAGTAATAGACTTAGAAACCACCAAAGCCAAAATCCTCAATAGGTAGGTAACATCTAAAAGTCAATTGTTTTTGTAACGAAAGTTAATCTTTCCTATCCGAGATTTATTATACCGGGCTCTATTATAGGTACTCGGTAAAATCGCTTTGGTCATGTTATAGTACCTACCTATTATTTTCAACTCGGCCGCCATTACTCTCAAAATAATGAGAAGCAAACAAGAAGTAAATAATAACTTATTTGAAATTCAAACAACTATTAACTTTACTTTACGGTGCGGTAAGGAGCTAACGGCTTCTCTTTATAATTCCCAAGTAGATACGATAATGTTAAGTTGATTGAAATTGCGGACGTTGAAATTGTTGGAAGACTAAGGCCCGTATTAATAAACTCATCTTGGCTGAGATGCTGAAACTGATCTCGACTTTAATGACAGTCTCAAGACGCGTCAAAAATGACAGTTTTCTATGGCTTGACGTTTACTTTTACGTATCTTGTGACGCGCATCTCAGTCAAGATGAGTTTATTAATACGGTCCTAAGAGTTTCTTATGTCGATAAAAGAACTGCAATTTTTTTAGTCAAAATTTTGTTAGAGTTAGTTAGAGTGCACTGCAGAATGCGTTAAGTGTGAAAAAAAAACACACCCATGTTACGTGTAGGGGAGGTACACTAAAAAATATGTTTTCAAGATTTTATTTTACCACTTTGTTAACGTGACTATTATGTCTATTCATGCCAAATTACAGCTTTCTAGCTCTAATGGTCTCTGAGCTAGGCTGAAGACGGACGGACGGACGTACATGGCGAATCTATAAGGGTTCGTAGTTTGACTACGGAACCCTAAAAAGAAGAAGAAGGATTTTACAATGGATAAGTACATTTAATTTTACTCTGCTACAAGCGAATGCTTGAAAAGCCATACGCTTGTAAGCAAACGTGCTTGGGCCATGCATGTCTAATTAAATGTTAAGTGGGACCAGTGGGAGCGCATTGCGGAGACGGATGCCCTGAAGGGCAACATAATTTGCCATAAAACCATCATGGTACCGGGAGAATGCGTTAGTTTGTCTTAAGTTAAGTTTTTTACTTTTGTGACAAACCAATCCTTAATCCGAAACTTTTGATGAATTGAATTCATATGCCATAATCAGTCAGATAGATGGTACGTATAAATACTATCAAGTTTTTGAATTATTTTTATTCAAACTTTCTAGGGAACATAATGTTCCGAACATACTGAATATTGTAATTTAGTTATCAGTATAGACACACCTACCTACTCATTATTCAGTTAATTTTAATGAGGCAGATGTTGCCTACAGATCATATCCACCAAATTAACATTAAAAGTACATAATATGTTATCTTTTATTTTTTCATTGATAATGAGCATGGACGCATTTGATATAGGGCGAGGGATAGTGTAATCCGGATTGAGATATCATCATATTTATTTTACTACTCGAGTGCAGTCCAGATATAGTTGGTGAGACGGACTTGCCCCGGCAGGTGGGGTAAGGGGGTCAACGGGCTAAGTGCCGCATTTTATCCCGGGGGTAGGTATTATCATTCTCTTGGAAAACATTCTTACATTCCTTGATTTTGCCTGACAATCGTAAGTCATTAGACCTTCGAGCCGCTATGCATATCGTGTTATGTGTATGTATACGATCTTGATTGACTTGCGTCAAAGTAGGTAACATACGATCAAGTTATACTCGCCAGTTTGTCTTCGTCGACAAGCTCACCGCCGAGTTAAATAGAAGTTGCTTCCCGGACTTCTGTAATGTACATAGGTACATATCTATATATTTTATAAGCGTAGCCATAATTCCAATAATTAAGCTAAATAAATAGTTTCCATTCCTATTTCAATATTATTTTCCACTTTCAACACGTCAAAGAAGAAATGGAGCTTGGGTACCTACCTATTTCAAAAACCCTCCAAAATTTCTACTGACCTTAAATATTTTTGTTTAGTACTTACCTATGAAACAACTCATTGAAATTCCTTATTATACTTACAACACAAACGGTGGCAATGAGTAAAAATCAGTGAAACAAATATCCAGTCGTTTAAAAGAGAGGTTAGTTTCACGGTCACGCTCGTTACGTGCGTCGTAACGATTGTCAATATTGAAATCTGTAGGTGTAGGAGTATGTATCGGCCGTTCTTTGGACAAAACAGGCGACTAGTAGACATCGAGCTAATGGACGGCTATCGGAACAATGTTTCAGCGTGTAATTTATTCATTACACAGGCGTCCTCGATCAGCCGTCGGCAACGGAAAGTCTCCGCCTGATGATCTCGAGCTCTGACGCACTGAACCCAACTACATTCAACTTTATTCACAGTATGTTTGCGCGTTAACTGTATCACTACGTTTACCTCGTATCTTATTAATGAATATTTTGACGTAAGATCACACAAGTCAAATACAAAGATCGTTAACCTTATCGGGAACATTACTTGTAAATATTAGCAGAAGTGCCTAAAAGTAACATGCATATTTGAATCTGATAAAATTCGTCTTTAATAAGGTTTTTAAATATTTCCTAGGTTAACTTTGAAAAATACATTATAATGTAAAAAGTGTTTCCTGAAAATTAGTAGCGGAATAACAGTGATCATGTCGTGCCTCTCGAGAAACTTAAGCTTTTTAATGAAGTGAGGACAATGGAGAATTTGATGCAGGCGCGAGCATTAAACAAGTTTTCGTGTTGGGTGTGCCTGGTGCCGCCATGGGGCTTCGCGGACCGGATGGAGGAGGAGTTGTATGCGGCGTATACGCAGCGGCAGCGGCAGCGCGCCGCGCCGCGGTTGCTGGCGGCCGGCGTGCTGCTGCAAGCGTTTGCTGCGCTGGTGCCGGGCGAGCGCGACTTGGCCTTCGCCTACGGCTGCTTGGCGTTGGCGCTCGCCGTCAACCTGGCGCTCGCGGTCGCGTACGCTTGCGTCCGCCCGGCGAGGCTCGTGCTTAACCACCTAACGTGGCTCGTCCTGTGGGCTCAGCTCCTCGTAAGCGCCTCGCGCCGCCTCGGCGACTCGTATAACGAATTACTGGGCTGGGCCGTCGTTCTGCAATATTTTACGCTTGCCGCGTTACCATTCCATTATCTAGTCCTGATGTTTTATAGCACGATCTCATTCTCCGGTTATTTATTAGTACAATACTACAACGCTGTCATTTCGGAGAGCCGGCTTCCTGACGACTTCTGCCCTCAGGTATACCTATACGCATTAATATTGGGTACTTTTGATTTTATTAATTAAAATTGTTGTTGAATATATACGAAACGCATTGGTTGCAGCAAATCGCCAATGGATTACTTCTGCTCGGGGCAACACTCCTCGGCGGTACCGCGTATGGCGTAGGCGAATGGCAACAACGATGCTCTTTCAAAGTAACCAAAAGAAGTTTACGCGATAAACTTACCATTGAACAACAGAGCAAAGAACAGGTAGAGATTGCCTACTTTATTGAATTTTTCCCACCGACAATTTGAGCCCAGTGAAACTTTAAACGTTTAATTGACAGGAGCGGCTATTACTCTCCGTCCTTCCGGAACACGTCGCTGTTCAGATGCGAAAGGATCTCGGCCTCATTGATACCCAATTTAAAAAGATTTACATGTCACGCCATGAGAATGTGAGGTAGGCAATCGAGAACAACATCAAGATAATTGTAATTGATAGTATGGTTCATAATTAATATGTGCATTGTTGTTTACATGTGCAGTATCCTGTATGCAGACATTGTGGGGTTCACGGCTATATCATCAACATATTCTGCTCAAGACCTTGTCGCTATTCTCAATGAATTATTCGCTCGTTTTGATCGACTAGCAGAGGTAAACATTTGACAGAAATAAATAAACCTTGTCATGTATACCTCTAAGTGGTTTGGTATTCAATGTAGTTTTTTTTTCAGAAATACCAGCAGCTTCGGATCAAAATTCTCGGTGATTGCTACTATTGTATTAGCGGTGCGCCTGTGGAGCGACCCGACCACGCCGTCCTTTGTGTACATATGGGCCTATCAATGGTTAAAGCAATAAAGTGAGTATTCTAGTAGGCGCTTGTTGAGTCGCAAGTGTGTGTACCTACTAAGTGGATGTGTGGACTAATTTAGTTTAGAGGGTAGCTTAAGTACAAGCGAATGTGATCAGGTACGTGCAGCAGACGACGAACTCGCCGGTGGACATGCGCGTGGGCATCCACACGGGTGCCGTGCTGGCGGGGGTGCTAGGCCAGCGCCAGTGGCAGTTCGACGTGTATTCCAGAGACGTAGAGTTAGCCAACAAGATGGAAAGCAGCGGAATGGCAGGGTGAGCTCCTAACAAAGTATATTTTCTACTCATATACAGAGCTGATATTTTGTAAAGAGTATGTATACTTAACATGTATAGTTGCAACGTCAAACATGTGTAAAGAAAGCCACGGACGAAACAAATGGTCGTGAATTTGCGTGGGAGCACCCATAAAAATAAAAAAGACGACTTAAAAAAAACCCGTGTAGGTACAATTTTCAAATCAAGAAATTAACTTGTTTGTTTTGCGAATTACTACGTTTAAAAAAAAAGACACCTAAATTTTATTTGGCCGACTTTAATTGCAATGGCTGTATTGGCTTGTAATTGTATCTTTACGTACTTTGAATTAATGTTACGAACCCAACTCGACGGACTAACTAATAGCTAATGGGGAATCCCCATGGCCACTTTCAGTCTCCATCATCATATCGGCTCCCATGGCCACAGTTAATCTGACAATGATTCTGAAATTATACAATACATAGATCTCAATGGACTTCTACGATTTTGATACATTGTTTGTTAGTAGGTAGTTACATGTGAAGCAAGTAAAAGCGAGACAGAAAAGAAGTTATATACTGTAACTGTTATAAATGGGATAAAAATCGATATCCGAAAATAACGCTGGATGACAAATCAAAATAGACGGAGGTTACTGGGTTAACTGGATAGCAAGTTTATATGTGGATAGTTGTAATAAATCTATCAAGAACTATAAGTGAACTAGTAGAGTACTTAATTCTTAAACGTACAATAAACCTATTTTTAGTTATATGATTTGTCACTTTCTGTCAAATTCAAATGTCATACTGAAAAATAAGGACGAACTATATTTAAAGCATATTTTAGTTATTGTGCGTTTATGAATAAGAGGGTTAGGCTTTTAGTTTTTTTCAACAAGAATCTTAACAGTCAATCACGTCCAGTGTGCACAAAAATATCTGATTTGTTAATCTCTTTTATAATCACATTTAAAACAATGCTTGCTTTATTGAAACTACAGACAAGAAAAAAAAACATGTTTTGCAATTTGGAAATTTTTGATGTGTCTAATTAATATAGTATGTCTACTTGGCAGTATGATCTCTTCAATTTCGATGTTTAACCCGCAGGAGAGTGCATATCTCGGAGAAAACCCTGAGTTACCTGAACGATGAGTTCGAAGTGGAGCCGGCGCACGGGGAGCGGCGCGAGGAGATGCTGCGGCAGGCGGGCATCAAGACATACTTCATTGTGCGGGTCCTCAAGCCGGTAACTAGCGCGGAACGTATTTCTAGCAACAACTTTGAAGGGGTACTAACAAATTACTCGTGACTTCCTCACAGCGGTTTCCCTCTATTCAGTCAACAGCGTAAGAAATAGTTATTTGTTCAACAAGAGAGCAAAGTTGGTTTTTGCTGCGAGTGATGATTTTGAATCCCGAGTAAGCGAAGGATTCTATTATTGAATCACGAGCGTAGCGAGTGTTTCTAGGTTAGAATCCTGAGCGTAGCGAGGGATTCAAAGATACGAGACGTAAAAAACTTTGGTCTCGTGTGAGACATACAACTTTTCACCTCAGCAGCGAGAACAACACAGCGTGAAGCTGGTAGGGCCAACGCAGGTCTTCCGTTGTGACCATTTGGTGAATACACGACTAAATAACGACACGATCGCATATGCATCAATCACAAGCATTTTTGCAAAATACTAATAAAATAAAAAATGGAAAAAATAAACATGAAACAGATAAAACCTGTCACTCAACTTGATAATGCCGTAGTGCAAACACAACTTTATACAGCTTTATGTAGTCTGTGGCTTTAAAAAAAACCTAACTAGGCCTTGTCTATGGCTATTGGCTATGGCGGACAAATTAACAAAAATTACATCGTCATTTACATTACATTACTTTTTTTTTTAAGTACAATAATCCCGCTATTTTTGAAATGCGTTCTGAAACTGCCCCCGCGGTTTATGTCACGAAATTAAAGATTGATAAAACGATAACAAAATTATGTAGATACATAACTTCTTATTTTTCATTAATTTTGTCTTCAAAACATTAAATAAAAAAAATGATTGTACCTACTGTATAAAATAGTTATAATAAACACAATTTCAAAGTTTAACAGATAGTTTTATTTGCAATTTTACGGTTATGTGCATCCGAACGTGCGTTTCTTTTTGGGCCTACTATGTGTGGAATTTGAAAATCGAACTTCGAATCAAGTTGTTTCTATCTCTCGCTTTTTTCCTATCGAAGTGAAAGTGACAGAACAAAGTGAAGTTCAATTTTTTCGAATGTTGTGAGTAGCCCCAGCACTGCTCACGGCATTTAAAAAAAATAATTAAAAAGCTACTTTGCCTCTCGCTCGCAGCAAAATTGAATTTTGCTCACTGTTTTTAAGCAGCAAAACCTGCTTGTTTGAGCTGCTGAGGTGAAATAGTTATTTGTTCAACAAGAGAGCAAAGTTGGTTTTTGCTGCGAGTGATGATTTTGAATCCCGAGTAAGCGAAGGATTCTATTATTGAATCACGAGCGTAGCGAGTGATTCTAGGTTAGAATCCTGAGCATAGCGAGGGATTCAAAGATACGAGACGTAAAAAACTTTGGTCTCGTGTGAGACATACAACTTTTCACCTCAGCAGCGAGAACAACACAGCGTGAAGCTGGTAGGGCCAACGCAGGTCTTCCGTTGTGACCATTTGGTGAATACACGACTAAATAACGACACGATCGCATATGCATCAATCACAAGCATTTTTGCAAAATAGTAATAAAATAAAAAGTGGAAAAAATAAACATGAAACAGATAAAACCTGTCACTCAACTTGATAATGCCGTAGTGCAAACACAACTTTATACAGCTTTATGTAGTCTGTGGCTTTAAAAAAAACCTAACTAGGCCTTGTCTATGGCTATTGGCTATGGCGGACAAATTAACAAAAATTACATCGTCATTTACATTACATTACTTTTTTTTTTTAAGTACAATAATCCCGCTATTTTTGAAATGCGTTCTGAAACTGCCCCCGCGGTTTATGTCACGAAATTAAAGATTGTTAAAATGATAACAAAATTATGTAGATACATAACTTCTTATTTTTCATTAATTTTGTCTTCAAAACATTAAATAAAAAAAATTATTGTACCTACTGTATAAAATAGTTATAATAAACACATTTCAAAGTTTAACAGATAGTTTTATTTGCAATTTTACGGTTATGTGTGCATCCGAACGTGCGTTTCTTTTTGGGCCTACTATGTGTGGAATTTGAAAATTGAACTTCGAATCAAGTTGTTTCTATCTCTCGCTTTTTTCCTATCGAAGTGAAAGTGACAGAACAAAGTGAAGTTCAATTTTTTCGAATGTTGTGAGTAGCCCCAGCACTGCTCACGGCATTTAAAAAAAATAATTAAAAAGCTACTTTGCCTCTCGCTCGCAGCAAAATTGAATTTTGCTCACTGTTTTTAAGCAGCAAAACCTGCTTGTTTGAGCTGCTGAGGTGAAAAGTATAATGAACAACTTTAACCGTTGAGCACGTCATAATGACAGCGTCAAGTCTAAAGAAATAAACTACGTAAAAATTCACGATTCTCTCTCAGCGACAGGGTTCTATAGGTGCTCAACAATTAAAGTTGTTGACCATACGAGAAAAATCTAGTTTTGCTAGCTTTATAGCAATATAACAGGATATTCTCTAAATACCAGATACACTGCTCTATCAACGTCAACGTCGTGTTACGTTAACTGTTATTTATCGACTAACTGAAAAGTCATTCTTCGCCGCCAGTTTTGACTATTCCAAGTACTTTATTTGATCTAGGTATAGCACTAATATTGCTAGCAAAAGCGATCGTTTACTTTTTTGTAGGCGCTTCAATTTAGGAATTATTAAATAGGAATACCTATTGAGAACAGTGTGGCAGTATCTTTATTACCTCTATATTGTGTGCAGAGGATCGCGTAATAAAGGCAAGGGTATATCTTGTCGTTGAGTTGACGAAACGGAAGATTAATATTCAGAATGCGCGGGAACAAAATTACAATCTGAATTCTTCAGGGGTTCTATTCCAATTTGTTTTAGCCCATCGTGTTTGCCATTTCCATATGGGTGATGTTATGGTTGCTCTTACTGCCCTCCTATGGAGAAAAGGCACATGTACTATATGAGTTGTATCGCACATCCAACCTTATTATAATTATAACCTATGAAAGTTCAATGTGCTTCTATGAATTAATTGCACATGTACCTTTTCTCCGTAGGAGGGTAGAATTTATGGTAAGGATGTAAAAGCAGCATGGGCTAAAATATTCAATAATATTTAAATTTGACAGTTGATAACAATAAAGTACACATTACAGAAGCATATACAGGGTGTTTGGCAGTCGGGTGTAGGGGTTTTAAGGGATGATAGTAAGGGTCATTCTGAACATTTTTGACCACATTTACTATTATGCTAAGTTTCACGGTTTCCGAGATATTGATCATTTTAATAGGATTTTTTGTCATTTTTCCTTATGTCCGTGATACGAAAATCCCCTTAATTCAAGTATTAATTTTAAAAAAAACAGTGTTTTCTTGCATGACTTGAATCACTATGAAATAAGGAAGTTTTAAAGCTACATGCCATTTTTTTTTCCTCACAACTTTTTGAGTAACCTCACAAAATTTGTTTTTCCATACTTGGTGAAAAACAAACGCGGGGTTCCTCTTAGTATGGAGAAAGTAACTCTTGCGCGTTTACTCAAAAAGTTGTAAAGAAAAAAAAATGGCATGTAGCTTTAAAACTTCCCTATTTCATAGTGATTCAAGTCATGCAAGAAAACACTGTTTTTTTTTAAAATTAATACTTGAATTAAGGGGTTTTTCGTATCACGGACATAAGGAAAAATGACAAAAAATCCTATTAAAATGATCAATATCTCGGAAACCGTGAAACTTAGCATAATAGTAAATGTGGTCAAAAAATTTCAGAATGACCCTTACTATCATCCCTTAAAACCCCTACACCCGACTGACAAACACCCTGTATAACGGATGTATAGGAATACATAGATATTATAAATCAAATCTTAAGAGTTCTTAAACAAAATGTAACTGCGACACAGTTCTATGGTTCTATCATTTCATCATTTTGCCAATTGTACAATTAACAAAATGATGAAATGAGTACATCACAATTGTAGTGTCTCGTTGTGACTTGAGCCGTTTTATTCCTTCTTCTTCTTGTGCCTCGATCTTTACACCTACTCTAAAAGTCGGACGTTAACTTACTATACTTTGCTCTGGCCATTCGAGACGGAACAGATGCTCTGACGTGGTCCATTCTGATATTTTGCAACCACTACTTCTTTTAGCGCCCCTCCACCTTGCCCATCATAATCAGTTGAGCTTCTTGTATCTATCATGACCGACTTATTCTGTCTTGCGCATTTTGATGGTTTGCACCATTTTCGAGGGCGTACTGACTACTGACGCGTTTTATTCCACTCTTTTTATTAGTACCTATCTACGTAAGAATCCAGTCAAAATGCTTGCTGATGGACTCTAAAGTCAGATTATTTTCATCATAAGTACTTATTTCTGTTTGAAATTAAAACTGGCTACGATATTATACTTATTTACATAGGAAAATGGACAACGTTTGTTTTATTGTTTAAAAACTGTCAAATTTTACCGATATCTTCGTTAGGTTTGCTGGGAGCGTGTCAGAATATTTAACTGACATAATTTTTGTCCGAAATTGAAACGTGTTTTATTGTCTTATTTTGTAGTTTGGAGGAGAGGATAGAAGTGTGCCCGAAGGCGAAACTGCGGAGGGAGGCGACTCCGCCGACACACTCTCCGACCTCAAAGACGACGACGAGGACTCGGTGAGTGCACTCCCGCCCGCTCCGCGCCCCCCGCGCTCCCGCGCCTCCCGCCGGCCTCTCCACCGGTCTAAACAAATAGGACACTGGGGCACTAGGCTCACGGTTGCACTAGCCCAGTTAGCTCTAGCCTAGATAAAACCGATCGCTTTAAATTTCTCACTAACCATACGTTTCTCGGACGCATTAGATACGAGGGTGCATTGAAAAGTTCTGAGCCTAAGGTTGTATATAATAAAAAAAAAACAAATAAATACTGGCAGGTAAAAGTGCCATATTTAGTCGCCATTATGCACTATCTTTTGTTTTTTTCTTGTCACAATTTTGCATTTTATGCTGGAACTGCTACATAAGGTCACTGATTTTTCAAGTAATGGATAAAATTGAGCACCGTTCTGTCATAAAATATTTGCAAAAGAAGGGGTTAACACCAAAACAAATATTTGAAGATATGAACAAAACATTAGGGCAATCTGCTCCATCGTATGCTACCATAAAAAGATGGGTAGCTGATTTCAAACGTGGCCGGGAGACTGTTCAAGACGAGCCTAGGAGTGGGCGGCCGTTGACGGCTACTACGGATGAAAATGTCAATAAAATATTAGATGCGATAATGAAGGATAGGCGATTGAAGATTGTGGAGATAGCGGAAGCAATGGGTATTTCTTATGAGCGGGCACAGAACATCATTACCGATGTTCTTGGATTTTCTAAGGTGTCAGCCAGGTGGGTGCCTAGACTGCTTTCAGTCGAGAACAAACGAGTACGTGTTACAATTTCCCAAGATTGTTTGGACATGTTTCAACGTGACCCCGAAGATTTTCTCAATCGTTTTATAACTATGGACGAGACATGGGTCCACCACAGTACACCAGAATCGAAAGAACAATCCAGGCAAAGGAAAAGACCAGGTTCACCACCACCCAAAAAAGCCAAGGTCATTTTGTCAGCTAATAAGGTAATGGCCTCGGTTTTCTGGGATTGCAGGGGGGTTATCATGATAGACTATCTCGAAAAGGGCAAAACAATAAATTCAGAGTACTATTGTGCTCTTTTACGTCGTCTGCGAGAGGAAATTAAAATAAAGAGACCTGGAATGCTGTCGAAAAAAGTATTGTTTCACCAAGACAACGCTCGCGTTCACACTTCGGCGAAATCAATGGCACAAATACATGATTGTGGATTTGAAGTGCTGCCGCATCCCCCTTACTCGCCGGATCTAGCTCCTTCCGATTATCATCTCTTCCCAAACCTCAAAAAACACTTGGGAGGACAAAGATTTTCGACTAATATGGAGGTACAAGAAGCAGTAGACTCATATTTTAACGACCTCAGAGATTCTTTTTTTTTTGATGGGATAATGAAGTTGGAGGCGAGGTGGACTAAGTGCATTGACCTTCATGGAGACTATGTCGAAAAATAAAATTGTTATAAAAAGTGAGCCAGTTAGTTTTTTTTACCAGGCTCAGAACTTTTCAATCCACCCTCGTATGTATATGTATATCCGAGAGCACATTTTCGATTCATAATATGCTACATCACGAACGCTCATACAAATTTGTTGCTTGTCGAATACATAGCATCGCTTCGTCCATTATTCGTAGGTTCTATCACCGCAAGAAGAGAGCAAGGGCAACGAAGACCTGAAAATACTTGCAATGTTGAAGGAAGAACTCGTGAATAGAGACGACGACAAGTAAGTCCATGTCATATTTAATTCAGTATAATTACTTACCCGGTTGTATGATTTTAATATTTAATAAGCTCCCTCGAAACTTTCTCGATAATGATTAGTCAAACGGTATAGCATGTTCTAATGTTAGTAGACGGGTCAATCAGTTAGCTTTTTTCATCTGCTTAATATTTATTCCAGCTTTTATGCGTTAGGCGGTATAGGTCTCGTGTCTACCGGATACGGATATATGATAAATGCGAAGGTGCCTTTGTTGGATTTTCATTCTTTAACGTAGAAACAGAATAATGAATCATCGTGATGTTTTGCACAGAGAGAGAGTTTAAGGGTCAGAAATTCACATTTTATCCCGAGAAATTACTTGCGGACTAATTCGCGGGCAGAAACTAGTATACAATATTCTAATAAAAAAATGACGTTATGTATTGCTGACTATATGGTAACATCTACTTCGTTCGATCGATCGAAATGTATGTGGGTACGTATTGTAGGGAACTCGCGGACGCCACGACGGTGTGCCTGACGTTCAAGGCGGCGGAGGTGGAGAGCGCGTACGCGCGGCGCGCCGACCCGTGCCCCATGGGCGTGGCGGCGCCGGCGCTGATGCTGCTGCCGCCCGTGGTGGCCCTGGCGAGCTTCGCCGTGCCGCCCTCGTGGCCGCTGCACGCAGTCTATCTCGCCTTCGTGCTCGAGACCGGCCTAATCAATGTAGCTTACTACGCCTACTTCCGATATGCCCAATACAAGGTTTGTTATATATATAAGTACTTCTATGTCGCAGGGAAATAATAAAACCGGGCAAGAGCATATTAGACCATACTCAGTGGAGGGTTCCGAAGCCGTTACGACAAACACAAAAAACTATCTTATAAAACAACATGTATTAACAAATTTGATGATTTTTTGATGTCTTTGATGATTTTTTGTAGGTATAAACACTTTAGTCGCCTGTATCTCAGGAACTCTATATCTATGTATCTAATTAAGTCTACTTGGTCGTGATAGATTTCCTTTTAAATTCGTTATATGCGCCGTCATTAAAGATATCTTTCAGATTTTTAGTACTAATTTGTAGTTTTGGCTGTAGGGAGGGGGGCGACACTTGACTCTAACAAAAATTTGCGCTTTAAAACTTATCATAAACGGATCCTTTAATCGAAAGTTCGTTTTCGCAAACCCGCAACACCTATCCAACGACACCCCACATAATGGGATAGACGACGAAAAAAAATACATCCCCACGTTACGTGTAGAGGACAAAAAAAATATTCAAGGTTTTATTTTACCACTTTGTTGGCGTGACTA
>OZ014439.1:9897906-9973172 GCA_963966035.1 Acleris laterana
CCCGTTCAATTCGCAAATATAATTCATTTCAGTTTAGGCTCTAACGAGAGTAAAAATCGTTATACATTAAAGTTTAGTATTAAAATTCTAATTCGTTATTAAATAACATCATATCTGCAATTAACTAATTAATTACAATCAAACATAATGTCAAAATCTTTGAATCTCGAAATACAACTTTACTTCAAACGTAATGAGGAACGCTATTATTGTTTTATATAAATTGAGAAACAGAGACCTCTCTGGAGGAAATCGAAAACTATTTAACAGCTAGTCTAGAATTGACAGATTTATTCCCGGGCATCTAGTGAGGAAAGCGGGTTCCTTCCGATTCGTACAGATGGCGTTGTTTTATGTCCAATTACAACACAAAATAAAATTGTTGAAGTTTTATTAATATTCAGATAATAATGTTTTATTAATATTCAGATAATAAACAAACTTAATTATTTGTGTTTATTAAATAAATTAAATGAGGAAGAATTACAAAATGTAACAAGGACTCTTCTGCTAACTAGACATAGTTAGCAGAAGTTAAACCAAACTAGATTAAAAAAAAAGAAAGAGACAAAATCAAATGAAAGTGAGTCTTATTTGTTACTCATTACGTTAGCTTAAACATTGCGGCTAGGTGGATGAAGCCAGAATTGGCGGGGTGGTTCGCGATCGACGCGCGCCGGGACGCTGGGGCTCCTCGCAAGGACACGCTTGAGATAGGAAATGGCTGGACAAGCGGAAAGCTTCCCTAACAGCTGGAAATACGAATGATTTAACATTAGTCTCTGATAGCTGGAATATCTCGTAGTGCGCATGACAGGAAAAAGAGATAAAAGGGCCGGGAAGGGGACGCTAAGCCTCTTTCTCTTGGGGTCCGGTCGTTCGTCTAGGTGGTGAGGGTGCTCCGGTGCAGTGCTCGTGTCGTCCATTTTGTCTGTTCATTTTGGTGTTCGTGCTTATTCTATAATTGGGTTTTTGTTGGTGTGACGCTTTAGGTAATGGATGGGGAGCGCTACGAGTTGGCGAAGGCAGCTAGCATGGCACGGGCTGCGGGAATGGTTTTAATAATTTGTGTTCGCGTTCTTGTGTTCCTTTAGCTGCTATGATTTGATTACGTAGTGTCTGGGTGCAGCTGTCGTGGCAGGGGTTATGGGATTGTGTTACCAATTGGGTTCGTTGTTCCTTTTCTTGTTGTGATTTGTTTACTAATCATGTTGATTTTCCAGATCTCTGTACCTAATGACGCCTACTGGTAGTCTACTAAACAGAGCTCCAAGGCAGACGTTGAAAACGATAAAATAACCTACGCTTACATTTTGGTTATGGGATGGAATCGGAAGGTTTCTACAATCAAGAAACATACGATTTATCTCATTAGCCAAGTAAGTCAGGAGGGTTACGCGCAAGGTTCTGACGCCTTAACTCGGTACGTCAGACAACACTGGTGGTATTCCGTATATTTGCTTCATAGGGCCCCTAGTCGGATCCGAACCTGTTTACAGGTGGTGCAGACGATATGCAGATATACCTCTTGTGTTGTACCCCTTATTTATATATTTATATAACGACCACCTTAGGTATTTACTCCGCTTTGACGCCAACTAAAGGCTTTTATTAGCCGGCTGAAGAGTACTTAGGACTACACACAGGAAACTTGGTTTTCCGAAGTCGTTGTTATGATAGGTTTAGCTGGTCTAGAAGGGTATTCTTACACCGGAATATTCTACATCACACACACGTTTAACGTAATCATAAAAGTCAATTTCGGACTTTTAGTTTAATTTAAAACAGTAGAATAATAGGTGCTTAGGGACCCTAGGTAGATAGAAGATCTCTCATTACACCGTGAGAGACTTATAAACACGTTATGTGGATAGCTAGGCATATCTTATTATGGTTACAGGTTTGTTCAACTTTGCCAACTCCGCTACCGCTATGACTATAACTATTGAAATTAGACCTGGGGAAACCTGGGAAATTAACTATTTACTTAAGCATACCTAATTTTATTCTAAGGAGATATCAACTTATTTTGACTCTATTTAACTTTATTCCTAACCAATAATGCTCAAGTAGGCTTATCGGAAAGTAAATATTTCTAGTCTGAAGCAGAGTAACTGCGTTCATAAGTAAAGTTCAAAGTCATATTTATGAATTGGACTGTCTTCCTACCAACACTTCGTCGGCTGGTATTCTCTGTTCAAACTGAGTTACGACTCGGCCGTACTGCCTACGGGCTGCGGCTAGTCCCTGTGCAGCAGAACTATCATGCTTTTCCCAAGGGAACCTATGCATAAAGAAGTGCATCTTGTTGGCCGACGACACTCCTTCTTGTGAATGTACTTTAGTATATCAAATAGTATCAAGACTGGAAAGCTTTACTATACCATATACCAACATTTGTAATGAATAATTGAGCCTGAGTGATTTGGTTTCTCCTATGAATAATAATAAATATCTACTGCAAGTATTGCAACTGATCAGTTATAATATCATTAATATATGACTCTATTTAACTTTATTCCTAGCCAATAATGCTCATGTAAGCTTATCAGAAAGTAAATATTTCTAGTGTGAAGCAGAGTAACTGCGTTCATAAGTAAAGTTCAAAGTCATATTTATGAATTGGACTGTCTTCCTACCAACACTTCGTCGGCTGGTATTCTCTGTTCAAACTGAGTTACGACTCGGCCGTACTGCCTACGGGCTGCGGCTAGTCCCTGTGCAGCAGAATTATCATGCTTTTCCCAAGGGAACCTATGCATAAAGAAGTGCATCTTGTTGGCCGACGACACTCCTTCTTGTGAATGTACTTTAATATATCAAATAGTATCAAGACTGGAAACCTTTACTATACCACATACCAACATTTGAAATGAATAATTGAGCCTGAGTGATCTGGCTTTTCCTATGAATAATAATAAATATCTACTGCAAATATTGCAACTGACCAGTTATAATATCATCAAACTTAGCTACCTGATAGTAAGCTCGCAACGCCTCAATATATTGCTAGGACAAAGATCCTTAGCTAATGATATGTGATTATTTCTAGTCAATGGCAGATAGCCAATTATACTTCAACATTGAATATTATGAGATTGACTGATTTCTCTCAACCTACATTGAATATTATACAACGAGTGATTTCCCTGTTTAACACTATGGGATACGTCCCCTGCTTGGTATTACTCAAGGGTATACCAGCCTTATAGTCTGTTAGCAGTTGGAATCACTATCCAATTCCTACGGGAACATACTACAACAAATATCTACAAATTATGATTGAAATCATCAGACCCAGCATTCATCAGATCCAGCTTTCATCATGACTAGAAAGAGTCACAATCATCTTAAGGAATTATTATTGTTATAATTATAACTAGGCTCTTCATAGAAACTGCAGTAAATTGATACAATATCAAACTACATAACCTTGGTCTTAATTGACTACTAACCTATCTACATCTTAACAGTATGACTTTGACACATTAATAATACGGCTCCTAGTATATTATATTTCACTCCTGCAATGGAGTAAGGAGCTTTCGCGAATATTCCCTCTTGTCCATTGAAAACTGATGACATGACTAAATTATTATTAACAGCTGACAAAGACTGTAAAATCAATGTCCCACCTGGAAAGAAAAGATTTAGTAGCGCTGGAGAGATGTCCCGTCAGGTGTCGAGTCTCACAGTCATGAGCGGGGAGTCGCGGGCTCTGACCGTAGGCGCAAAATAAAATGCCTTATGCATACTTTCCAGTTTTCATCCTAACAATCACTAAATAGACCCAAAGACTTTGACTGAACTTTTATTACTTATAAGACCAATATTCATTCACTTTTATTACTTCACTACAATTCTTACTTAATCTTGTAGGCTAAAGAGATAGGTTTTATTTAAATAACTATACCATTCTTATATGCATGAAAAGTTCTTAGGTTACTAACTAAACGGTTTCACAATGTAGGTTCTTAGACACTAGATGATCATATGGCTAATTCAACAATCATTATTCATGCTTACTCTGTATATTGCTAGGTAGAAAGTTTAGGTTAATTATATTGAGGCTCTAGGTTTTAAAATAGGTAGAGGTTTTTCTTTAGGGAGGGTTACAATTTAGTATGCCATGACCAGGATAAAGAACTTTGTTATTACACTTTTCCCAATTAAATTCATTAGTAATTATTTTAAAGAGTAAGAATGTGTTAGGTAGGTACAATTTGGTGCCGTGAGAATGGATAGTGGTATAAGATATGGTATAGTTAATGATATTGGTTAGTTGTTAAATAAGTTAAACTCAAATTTAAAAACGTCACTTATAATTCACAAAAACAATACAAGAGGTTAGGTTGCATTAAAGTTTCTTAGATTCACAGACGCTTTAAACACTTCACTATAGTTAGGTTTGGTGTAACACTTGTTAATATGTCCATCATCATCATCATCATCATGTCTTGGTATTCTCGTCCGCTTTATCTGCCACCGATAAACGTAAAAAGTTTTAGTCCAGGTTGACACGATACATCTTATTTGTAGCTAAGTACGGGTAGGTACGTCTTATTTGTTCTATAAGAACGACTCTCTTACAATTTAGATGAAACACTTCACTAACTTTAAAATTTAAGCAAAGCTAATTTGGTTGGATAGGTATAGGGCATTGTTATTTGACACAGACAGATTAAATACACCGAAACACAACTGAAAAAAAAAGTTGCTATGGTTAAAATATTAAATAATTTAGTATAATGCAATGATTGAAAATGAGTACTTCACTAATATCTAAAAGTCATCTTTAATTTATTTATTTATTAATTACGATTGAATTAAAAATATTTTAGCTAAGTATAAGAAATGTATAATTGTATTTTTCTATTAAGTTTCACTGCAGGTAAATAAAAAAAAAAAAACTTTAAAATCTTAGCAAAATTATTTCAATAGTTAATAATAACTTAACCAATAAAAGGTACGTAAAATTTTAAGAGTTCATGGATTAATAATAATAATTATAATATCAGGGGACTATGTCACACCAATTGACCTAGTCCCAAACTAAGCTCTGGGCTTGTACTATGGGTACTGGATAACGATATAAATACTTATATAGATAAATATATACTTAAATACATAGAGGACATCCATGACTCAGAAACGAATTATAATATATTATAGATATACTTATAAGTTTATTGAGAATAGGTTACGGTAGAACTTAATTATTAAATTTTAGTATGTTTTCCTTAGCTTTACATTTGAACTTGACAAAATAAATTTATTTAGTTACATATTACCATAAAAGACTGAGTAAAAAGGAAAAAACTTAGTAGTATGAGTATATGTTCTATTACCTTTTTCTAGCAGTCATATTTATAAATTCATTTTCCGATTTTAACTTTGTTAACTATATTTTTAACTTACCATTTTAAATAATTCAGATATAACATACATGATTAACATGATTCTTCTTCTCATCGCAAATATATTAAGAGAGAAGAGATCTCAGGCTAGACTGGAAAATAGCTAAAAGGGGAGATATACAAGTCTGGTTTTTAATTAAAAGCGGCTTGATAGGTGCATTTAAGAACAAGAAACAATAGTTAATTATTAAATCAGTGGCTCATAAAAGAATGTATGATATGATATTTAACAATTTCTCAGTTTGATTTATTATTCAATATCATAGAACTTAGTGACTATGTCATTAATCTAAGAGACGGGGGGTTGAATAGTTTTAACTTAGAACTGAGCTGGGCCGATGTATGTTTTGTTTTCAGTATGTATTGAGTAAAAAGTTTAGGTAAGGTATTTAGAATGCAACATCTTATTTAACCTGCTAAGATACCAATTTATAAGATTTACAAGTTTTCTGATTTGGGGGTTGTTAAAATTGTTTACCAGAAAAGAATGATGACTTTTCAGTTTTCAGTTAAATAAAGTCATATTATTTAATATATTTAAAAATAGGTCTTTGATGTTGAATAACAAGGATTGAATACCAATTATTATAGTATCTAGTAACAAGGATTGAATACTAATTATTATAGTGTCTAGTACCGCTGTCAATATTTAGGAACTTCTCACATTAGCAAAGTCTGGGGGTTGATAGAACATTTCCATTAAACTAGTATGTATATTAAACAAAGCTTTTTAACACCAGGTACTTACATAATAGAAAACCATGCTATAAACAGATTATTTCAAGTTCAAATTTGCCTAACAATGCATATAGTAAACAAACCATGCTAGTTTAGGTATGTTAGGAGATAAATAATTAAGAAACACATAAGTAGGAATTGTATAATCCAAGAATAGTGCATAACAAAGGAAAACGTGCAAAAAGAGTATCAAAATGTCTTTTAACATTCAAATGCAATAAAACTCTTATCACATCACATAACTTAGTAGTTTAACCAGAAGGAGGAAACCAAATCCCATAGGTTGTGCATTGGTTCACCAGGTTTTAGCTTGCAGCAAAATTCTTTATAGTTTAGTTTTAACTTCTAGAAACATAAACCTTCATTAACATTGTCATGTCAGCAAGATACATTTTTCTTTAAAATATCAGCGGGGAATTTATTTCACGAACAAGCTGAAACAAAAAAGACATTTAATTAGTTACTTAAAACAATGTTAGGTAAAAATCACAACAACTAACTTTACTTACTACCAGGTAAACTAGGTAGGTTAGGTATCTTTATTGGGTAATCAAATTTTAGGAAAGGACAAGATAAAAGAGTTGCGTGAGGCAACATGCAGTAGCGTTAATATTATAAGTTTTAACTCACAAATACATAAAATAGTTTATAATAGTAAAAGACGTCGATCATATACTTACGTTTTACGAATAGTACTCCTTTTAGTAAGATAGGCCGTGATCGTCTAGTGGACGCGGGCACACATTCCATTACTGTCCACCTCAGTTTGTACAATTATTACACTATGTGATCAGCTGATCAGGAGTTAAACACAGTCTATTACATAATAGTAACTAAGTTAATACTAGTATAATAACAACTAATTTGTTAAACATAGGTCCTCAGATTTATTTTGACGTACGATAGCCATAGATGATAAAAATAAACAATAGATAGCAGCTGTCAAGTGCAATGGCGTCCGTCTGTCTCTATCCGTTCAAAAACCCAAACACTTTTGATAAGAAAGTCCACTAATAAAATATAGGTGTAATATGAAGTTAATTAAATGATTAGAATTATTATTTTCCTGAAGTAGATTTTCAATTACAATAATTTTGATGAAAAAAAGGGGTAAACCGAATGTTAGTGATAGAAAATTACTATACATTAAGGAACAGTTGTGTAGAAATTGAGTCATATTGCCGATTTAATTTTGAGTCGCCTCATTGAACTGAAATATACATAATTATTTTATTTTACATGTTTTGCAATACATGACTTGTATGTAGGTATAGTGTGTATGTAAAAGGTTGCGAATAATTAGGATAGCTAAAAATAAAAAGAAATAGGGATAAATTTCGCAATACATGACATCTGTAAGTTTGTAAGGTTGTTATGTTTAAAAAGTTGTATTAAAAAAAGTAGCTATTAATAAGGATGTTACATGACGTAATGTATGTATTTATGTAATTTTGACAATTCGTATGTGTGTGCGTATGCGTTTAATTAGGTCACGGGAGTTATTTCACACTGACATTATACCAATGCTGTACGTTTAATATCTATGTAAAGTTTGATGGATTAAAAATCGGATTAGTTAGATACATCTCAAGTAGGAAAATAATCGTAAGATTATTTTGCTATAATGTATGTTTAGTTTAGGTTAAAATATTTATTGAACTTTATAGGGAGGAAGTAGTAGAATCTCCGTTAGAGGGCGCTAATATTGGCCGAAACATTTTGTATTTTTGGTTAGCCATAGTTTACGCAAATCATTGCTAGATGGCGATTTTGTACTTATTTAAATCTCCGTTAGGGGGCGCTAATATTACCTGATAAGAACATAATTATTTGATAAATAGTTTACCCAAATAATTGCAAGATGACGATATCTGTCGATTAAAGGATTTACAGATGTTATCGTTATTCATAAGGTACTCTGGATGTTGGATGGGAAAAACAAGGTTTATTTATGTTATAACACTAGTTGTTGTCTGCGACTCTGTATGTGTGGAAGTCGTTTACCGTTACTTGCGGAAAAAAAAATGTACTTATACGTTAAATGTATGTTAGTTCTGAGTTTAGACTGTCTATATATTGGATTTTATCGAAATCGGTTTAGAGGTGAAACATCTATCTATAGAATAGGTGGTTTTAGCTGTCGGAATTTAGGATAAATGATTGATAAAAACATTGAGTAAACTTAAAGTAAGTAGGATTAACACAGCGTTAATATAGTTATTAAGTAAGTTAAGTAGATAATTTGTTAGACGTCAGGTTGCTAGCCATAGATAGTAGTCGTTAGCTATGTATTTTATTTTCAATATAAATTTACTAACAGGAAACATGAGTTTAGACTTGTTCTTGCGCAGGCATGAAGCTTAGAGATAAGGTGAAGGTAGTACCTAACTACCTGGTAGTTATAATATGGTTAGGTATGTCAAGCTTGACAATTGTCAACAAATAATTATATTTTAAATTCGCAATTATTAATTTACAAGAAGACAGAATAGGACATTGAATATCTAATTAATTTAAAGTTATATTGTTCAGATAAATTTAAGCGCGTCACTTATTATGTTTTAGTATACAAATAGAGTGAAGTATAATTTTTTTCATAGGTGCCTATTGTCTAAGTCTCGTTTCAGGTTGTATGAATTGTAAAACTGGGGTATTATTCAAAACAAAGCAAAGTGGTAGAGGAAAAATATTTGGAGGTGCGGTGTACTAATGTAAATATTGCGAATTGATTAGCGTAGGAATTCATTGTTCAGAAAATCGTCTCGAGTTTGGGATTCTACGGTTGAGTAGTGATGTAATGAGTACAAATAATAATCATAGATATTTATTTACGTATTAAAATAAAATTAAACCTAGTTATTTTAAACTACAAAAGACTTAAAAAAAAAACGTACCAATAATAATAATATCTATTCAGTAAAATATAAAAAAAAAAAAAACAATTAGCGATTACTATTGTGTAGGATCATACGCTGTTTTAAAGGATGACAAAAATAAATGTGTTATTAGTTATTATAAAGTAGACAAAAGTTGTTAATAAATAAAAAAAAAAAAACTTTTGTTTAGATATATGATATAACATCCAAAGTAAGGTTGTAGAATAGTCATGTCGTTGTAAGAAAGGGGGGTTGTAGATTTTTAATGCGTAGTTACTTAAAAGTGAATTAATTGATTGACCAGGGGTAATGTATGTACATTAAAGTTAATAAATAGTTAAGTAGTTTTAAAGTTTCCATTCTAATTAATCCTGATGATTTGTTAGGGGCGTATGAAAGTGAGAATGAGGAAGGAATTAGGTAGACGAACGTTATTTCCGCAAAAAAAAAAAAAGGAAAAAGTATGGGCCCTAATGATTCAGTAGTTTCTTTAGAAATGGAATTCGATTTATTAATACTAAATCTCAAGGCGCTACACTAACAATGGGTTATCTGTGGAATAGGTGTTAGGTTAGATCAAATTGCAGTTTCTAAGTCTGCTTTCATAGAAAACCCATTCTATACATGCAGCCCGCAGTGGCTTTGTCATATTTTTTCGGCAACTATACATTCTCCAAATGATATAGAGTTTGATAAGCGGGGTGGGACTCTTAATTTGGATATAATAACTTTCGGATTGTTAGCATTTTAGCTATCAAAGGCATTCGGTTTCTAGAGGGGGGGTTTTGTTAGGTCACTTATGGCTTGGGCAATGTAAGTCAAATTCACAGACCGAGCAATGTGGTCGCCGAATTGTTGTGAAGCGGCAAAACTTTACTACTAGAGTAGACTTGGATTCACAACCCAGGTTCCTCTTGCTGAGACCTTGTGTTCCTTGCGAAGAGTGATGATAGTTCATTGTTGGCATATCGACAGGTTGAGAGATACATTCTGTAATCAAATTCTATTCTTTTGGTTTCAATACACACCTCACCATTATTGTAATGGCTTTTACATTTGAGAGATAGTGTTAACAAATTGGTAGAGTATATTATATTTACGAATTTAGTTTGAGATTTGAAAATTTCCTCCGGTTAAACAATTTTGCCACCTGTGTAAATTTTGGGGGTTGATTGTAACGGTCCAGAAATGCCCGTTCAATTCGCAAATATAATTCATTTCAGTTTAGGCTCTAACGAGAGTAAAAATCGTTATACATTAAAGTTTAGTATTAAAATTCTAATTCGTTATTAAATAACATCATATCTGCAATTAACTAATTAATTACAATCAAACATAATGTCAAAATCTTTGAATCTCGAAATACAACTTTACTTCAAACGTAATGAGGAACGCTATTATTGTTTTATATAAATTGAGAAACAGAGACCTCTCTGGAGGAAATCGAAAACTATTTAACAGCTAGTCTAGAATTGACAGATTTATTCCCGGGCATCTAGTGAGGAAAGCGGGTTCCTTCCGATTCGTACAGATGGCGTTGTTTTATGTCCAATTACAACACAAAATAAAATTGTTGAAGTTTTATTAATATTCAGATAATAATGTTTTATTAATATTCAGATAATAAACAAACTTAATTATTTGTGTTTATTAAATAAATTAAATGAGGAAGAATTACAAAATGTAACAAGGACTCTTCTGCTAACTAGACATAGTTAGCAGAAGTTAAACCAAACTAGATTAAAAAAAAAGAAAGAGACAAATTCAAATGAAAGTGAGTCTTATTTGTTACTCATTACGTTAGCTTAAACATTGCGGCTAGGTGGATGAAGCCAGAATTGGCGGGGTGGTTCGCGATCGACGCGCGCCGGGACGCTGGGGCTCCTCGCAAGGAACGCTTGAGATAGGAAATGGCTGGACAAGCGGAAAGCTTCCCTAACAGCTGGAAATACGAATGATTTAACATTAGTCTCTGATAGCTGGAATATCTCGTAGTGCGCATGACAGGAAAAAGAGATAAAAGGGCCGGGAAGGGGACGCTAAGCCTCTTTCTCTTGGGGTCCGGTCGTTCGTCTAGGTGGTGAGGGTGCTCCGGTGCAGTGCTCGTGTCGTCCATTTTGTCTGTTCATTTTGGTGTTCGTGCTTATTCTATAATTGGGTTTTTGTTGGTGTGACGCTTTAGGTAATGGATGGGGAGCGCTACGAGTTGGCGAAGGCAGCTAGCATGGCACGGGCTGCGGGAATGGTTTTAATAATTTGTGTTCGCGTTCTTGTGTTCCTTTAGCTGCTATGATTTGATTACGTAGTGTCTGGGTGCAGCTGTCGTGGCAGGGGTTATGGGATTGTGTTACCAATTGGGTTCGTTGTTCCTTTTCTTGTTGTGATTTGTTTACTAATCATGTTGATTTTCCAGATCTCTGTACCTAATGACGCCTACTGGTAGTCTACTAAACAGAGCTCCAAGGCAGACGTTGAAAACGATAAAATAACCTACGCTTACATTTTGGTTATGGGATGGAATCGGAAGGTTTCTACAATCAAGAAACATACGATTTATCTCATTAGCCAAGTAAGTCAGGAGGGTTACGCGCAAGGTTCTGACGCCTTAACTCGGTACGTCAGACAACACTGGTGGTATTCCGTATATTTGCTTCATAGGGCCCCTAGTCGGATCCGAACCTGTTTACAGGTGGTGCAGACGATATGCAGATATACCTCTTGTGTTGTACCCCTTATTTATATATTTATATAACGACCACCTTAGGTATTTACTCCGCTTTGACGCCAACTAAAGGCTTTTATTAGCCGGCTGAAGAGTACTTAGGACTACACACAGGAAACTTGGTTTTCCGAAGTCGTTGTTATGATAGGTTTAGCTGGTCTAGAAGGGTATTCTTACACCGGAATATTCTACATCACACACACGTTTAACGTAATCATAAAAGTCAATTTCGGACTTTTAGTTTAATTTAAAACAGTAGAATAATAGGTGCTTAGGGACCCTAGGTAGATAGAAGATCTCTCATTACACCGTGAGAGACTTATAAACACGTTATGTGGATAGCTAGGCATATCTTATTATGGTTACAGGTTTGTTCAACTTTGCCAACTCCGCTACCGCTATGACTATAACTATTGAAATTAGACCTGGGGAAACCTGGGAAATTAACTATTTACTTAAGCATACCTAATTTTATTCTAAGGAGATATCAACTTATTTTGACTCTATTTAACTTTATTCCTAACCAATAATGCTCAAGTAGGCTTATCGGAAAGTAAATATTTCTAGTCTGAAGCAGAGTAACTGCGTTCATAAGTAAAGTTCAAAGTCATATTTATGAATTGGACTGTCTTCCTACCAACACTTCGTCGGCTGGTATTCTCTGTTCAAACTGAGTTACGACTCGGCCGTACTGCCTACGGGCTGCGGCTAGTCCCTGTGCAGCAGAACTATCATGCTTTTCCCAAGGGAACCTATGCATAAAGAAGTGCATCTTGTTGGCCGACGACACTCCTTCTTGTGAATGTACTTTAGTATATCAAATAGTATCAAGACTGGAAAGCTTTACTATACCATATACCAACATTTGTAATGAATAATTGAGCCTGAGTGATTTGGTTTCTCCTATGAATAATAATAAATATCTACTGCAAGTATTGCAACTGATCAGTTATAATATCATTAATATATGACTCTATTTAACTTTATTCCTAGCCAATAATGCTCATGTAAGCTTATCAGAAAGTAAATATTTCTAGTGTGAAGCAGAGTAACTGCGTTCATAAGTAAAGTTCAAAGTCATATTTATGAATTGGACTGTCTTCCTACCAACACTTCGTCGGCTGGTATTCTCTGTTCAAACTGAGTTACGACTCGGCCGTACTGCCTACGGGCTGCGGCTAGTCCCTGTGCAGCAGAATTATCATGCTTTTCCCAAGGGAACCTATGCATAAAGAAGTGCATCTTGTTGGCCGACGACACTCCTTCTTGTGAATGTACTTTAATATATCAAATAGTATCAAGACTGGAAACCTTTACTATACCACATACCAACATTTGAAATGAATAATTGAGCCTGAGTGATCTGGCTTTTCCTATGAATAATAATAAATATCTACTGCAAATATTGCAACTGACCAGTTATAATATCATCAAACTTAGCTACCTGATAGTAAGCTCGCAACGCCTCAATATATTGCTAGGACAAAGATCCTTAGCTAATGATATGTGATTATTTCTAGTCAATGGCAGATAGCCAATTATACTTCAACATTGAATATTATGAGATTGACTGATTTCTCTCAACCTACATTGAATATTATACAACGAGTGATTTCCCTGTTTAACACTATGGGATACGTCCCCTGCTTGGTATTACTCAAGGGTATACCAGCCTTATAGTCTGTTAGCAGTTGGAATCACTATCCAATTCCTACGGGAACATACTACAACAAATATCTACAAATTATGATTGAAATCATCAGACCCAGCATTCATCAGATCCAGCTTTCATCATGACTAGAAAGAGTCACAATCATCTTAAGGAATTATTATTGTTATAATTATAACTAGGCTCTTCATAGAAACTGCAGTAAATTGATACAATATCAAACTACATAACCTTGGTCTTAATTGACTACTAACCTATCTACATCTTAACAGTATGACTTTGACACATTAATAATACGGCTCCTAGTATATTATATTTCACTCCTGCAATGGAGTAAGGAGCTTTCGCGAATATTCCCTCTTGTCCATTGAAAACTGATGACATGACTAAATTATTATTAACAGCTGACAAAGACTGTAAAATCAATGTCCCACCTGGAAAGAAAAGATTTAGTAGCGCTGGAGAGATGTCCCGTCAGGTGTCGAGTCTCACAGTCATGAGCGGGGAGTCGCGGGCTCTGACCGTAGGCGCAAAATAAAATGCCTTATGCATACTTTCCAGTTTTCATCCTAACAATCACTAAATAGACCCAAAGACTTTGACTGAACTTTTATTACTTATAAGACCAATATTCATTCACTTTTATTACTTCACTACAATTCTTACTTAATCTTGTAGGCTAAAGAGATAGGTTTTATTTAAATAACTATACCATTCTTATATGCATGAAAAGTTCTTAGGTTACTAACTAAACGGTTTCACAATGTAGGTTCTTAGACACTAGATGATCATATGGCTAATTCAACAATCATTATTCATGCTTACTCTGTATATTGCTAGGTAGAAAGTTAATACATAGGTTAATTATTATTTAGACTCGTAGTTTTAAATAGGTAGAGAGGTTTTATTTAGGGAGGGTTACATTATTCAATCGACCGTGTTGGTATATGTCACCACTCCTCGTACTCGCTGGCTTCTTGTCAACATCAATGTAGGTACCTTTTCTCAAATATTTAAAAATATCGGTCGAGTACGAGTTGGAATCGAGTAAGTACCGAGACGCACGTTTGTATTTTTCATAAATATTACAAGCCCAATACCTGGCTATTATCAGTTTTTTTATATTTCTTAAAAAAGGACAAGTGTTAGAGCAATTTAATAATATTATGTTTCCATATGCTTGCAACCTCTCACTAATATACACTGGTATACATCTTAGCCTGTTTGTGCAAAATGTGGTTACAGAATTAACAACAAGTTTTAAGAGTTGTTGGTAATTCTGTAGCTCTGACTACTCCACTCTGGGAATGAAGGCGCCAGTGTTTGTATGTGTGTACATCTTTTATATTTCCTAGTCTAAATATTTTTCGAGATTTATATGTTAAGACTGCGCCGAGCTTACGCCGGATGTACAGTGGCGCCCTCATGACTATTATTGTGTTTTGTAATAAACTAAAGTATTTTCTTGAAATTGGTCGGTAGGTTCTACAAATGAAAACACAACTTATAGAGTATTTCACATAGTTTAATAACAAATCACCTTCGAGATATCAACTTAACGGAAAAAAGTGACTACCTTTTCCCGTTAAGCTGACTACTCAAAGGGTAATTGTTATTAAAGTTTGTTACGTATCCCATAAATTGTGTTTTTACTTGCACTACAAAAACGTATCGTCTGGTGGCAAGGATTTTTTTTAGTTAATTAGATAATACAATAATAGTAATGAGGGCGCCACTGGTCGGTCGACGTTTGCTCGGTGCAGTCTTAAGTACCTAGTTTCCGAAACAAAGAGAGAGAGAGGGGGAAAGGTGTTTTTCTTTGCGTTTAACTTTAATTATGCAAATATAT
Source organism: Acleris laterana (assembly GCA_963966035.1). Classification (NCBI taxonomy): domain Eukaryota; kingdom Metazoa; phylum Arthropoda; class Insecta; order Lepidoptera; family Tortricidae; genus Acleris; species Acleris laterana. Next base: position 9,913,178 of record OZ014439.1, read on the forward strand.
CTGAAATCATACATTTAAAAAAGACTTATTCATCTAAAGAGCTTTTTAAATTTAAAATGTGTAATAGATAAAAAAATTAAAATTAATTAACGTACCATAAAATATATTTTTGGTGACTCCTTTGTTTTCCCTACAAAAATAAATAATTTCTCATTTCTAATGATGAGACTTTGTTTGGATCACTAGAAATATTCCAAATTTAAGCCCGATAGCGTTAGTCTTTACAGAGAAAGAGGTTCTGGGTGCACTCTCAGGACAGACCGACGGACAGACGGACAACAAACAAAGTCATCACACATAGAGCGCCATGTTCGGTATAGGTGCCCACAGCTCGGCATTAGGGTCCGTTTCTGCTATGGCACACTGGGTCTTGTGAGGCTTTCCACGTGCTTTGCTGTGCAGGGTAGTGATTCTCTCAACAACGACGGTGGGACGGACGAACGAGCGAAAGTCCAAGCGCCGAGTTTAAGTAGTCCCGTCAGTGCGAACAAAACATATTTTAGCACGTGCCTTTTCAATTTAGCAGCATTGTTTCTGCCGATAGATCCAACGTATAAGGCTGCTTAATTGAAAATGCACGCGCTAAAATGTGTTTTGTTCGCTCTGACGGGACTACTTGAACTTGCCGCTGCGATTTCGTTCTTTCGTCCGACCCTTCCGTTCTTTTTGAGAGAATAACACCTCCGCACCAACGTGAATCCCTCTTTATCTACACCGGTACTCGAGGAAGCTCCTTCATTAGAGAGGAGCTGGATTTAAATCATTTTACAGAATTTGTGAAATAGAATATTACGAGTTGCTTAGTATTACATTATATCCGATTTTTCAAATCGTTACATTCGATTAAGAAACGGTAAAAATACAGGCTTGCCACTTACCGAATGACGTGTGTCTAATATAATATGGCTGTCAGTCTAGCTTGTTGCTTAGGTATATTTGAGAGGTTCGAAAGAAAACATGTGCATATTATTATTATTAGAATTAAAATCTCTTTTTTTGCATGTGTTCTATAAACTCCAACAAGTATCAATAAAAATAATAGGGAATATTCATGAGTATTTTTCCCAGCTTCAACAATAACTGATTCATGTTACAAACAGTTGAGAAAAATCCATATCCATGAAAAAAACCAAGATATAAGCCTACAAAGATTGGTTCCTATCGCTCCGTTAGAATTATAGTGACCTAATTCAAAATTTTCACCGTTCGACTTCGAGTCATAAATTTATTACTGTAGAGACCTAACTCGAAATCCAAAATTTGTTAATTAGATCACTATAATTCTAAAGGTGCGCTATCTCTTTCTAGCTATACAGAAATAAACATGGAGTTTATATGGTCGACCTGTTACATGAAGGTCATGAAGTCACAGTGCATATAGGATTTGATAGCCGATTTTAATTTTAATTACTTTTTTGGTGATCTCTTTTACGATATTTTTATGTTTTGTTGAGAAATGCTGTTTAAAAAATCCATGCACATTCCCTATTATCATGATGCATATGCGAGTAATTGCGAAAATTTAGAGAGTTGACAGTGGAGTAGGTACTGTCAACTTCGACATTTTTTCACGAAATTTCAGTAACACAATACCTTAAAAAATAATAGCATATACGAGTACCATCCATTTGTAAATAAAAAACACCGCACTACATGAGCCTAATTTACTGCCGAGTGAAAATTGTACGAATGTTCTTTCCGCCAGTTTATTTTCATTTTTTCACAAACCAGAGCGCGTAAGATATACAAACAAATAGCCATAAATTATCGCTTGAGATACATTAGGTGCGTGATTTATGATTCGGTTAGGAGTGTTGATGGCAAGAAGCATTCTTCGACGCGTGCCGGGCGGCGGGATAGTGGCGGCGTGCTCAGCATGCCTGCGGCCCTTATTAGGCATTGCCGACATTTTTTGCTGTTACTCACCGTCTTATAATATCTAGTATGAATGCAGTTATTAAAACTCGATTATTACTATTCTGCCAGTTTATCGCTTTCATTAAAATATTTCAATCTAATGGCATGCGTACCAAGGTTGTAAGATGTTCATTGAATCCTATATAAAATACGGCCTCTAAACAAACCAGAGAATTACAATTTTATCATCACAGTTACGCGTGGAAATTGGATTATGCACTCGTACCTACATATACAAGCACAAAGCACAATGGTGAAATGTTATCTCGTAATTATGTGCCAAACTAAAGCGTGTATGTTTATTTTCCAGAGCGCAGATCCATATCGGCCGACATATCATAATGCTGTTCTTCATAGTGATCGCGTTACTCATCTTAAACCGATATGTAAGTACACTGGCATCGATGTCGGGAAGGAGTTGTGTCAATCTGAATATTGCGCTAGGGTTACACGCAAAAATTTAATTATTGCAATAAATGGTATCGAATGATGATATTATTTACCGTCCAAATGAATAAATTGATAAATATTTGCAATATTAATATAATGTCGTTGGCGTCGAGGTGCCCCAGCCGAATGCGCTTGTTCGTGATCGCGTGGCACCTCTACGAATAACGCAGATGGTTTACCGCTGGGTTTTTAGTGGGTATTCCGGCTATTTTCGGTTGGTGAGTCCCACATAACCATCCAAGGTCCCCCTGAACCTAGGTGGAATGCGAAAAAGCATTTCCCCAGCGTAAAATAAAAAAGTTTAGGTTAAAAACCTTCACTTAACTAAACATATCTTTATATTCAACCGTCTTTGATGTCTTAACATTTAGGATTATAGAGTATGAGAACAGTGAGTCAGTTTTACGATGTCTTCGCTATTAAGTGACGATAAAAGGCTGCTCTACTTTTCGTAAATCCACATCAATATGCTATTATCGGGGTCAAAAGTTTGTGCAGCCCTGTTCGGCTGCGCTATTTATAAGTGTTTGTTTGCGTTTCAGACGGAGTCTCTGGAGCGCGCGCGTCACTCGCGCGGGGAGCGCATGCGCGCGCAGGCCGACCAGGCGAAGGACTTGCGCCGCCGAAACCAGGTGGGAACCACCTACTCTTTATTCCCTTTACTCGAAACGATAATGTATCTTCAATATTTGATTGTGGAACTAATGCTCCAGACTGAGCCCAACAATCAAGAATAGTGCAACAAGAGAGCAAAGTTGGTTTTTGCTGTGAGTGTTGATTTTGAATCCCGAGTAAGTGAAGGATTCTATTATCGTATCACGAGCGTAGCGAGTGTATCTAGTTTAGAATCCTGAGCGTAGCGAGGGATTCAAAGACACGAGATGTAAATAACTTTGGTCTCGTGTGAGACATACAACTTTTCACCTCAGCAGCGAGAACAAGAATAGGACAACTCAGCGTGAAGCTGGCAGAGCCAGCGTCGGTCTTCTGTTGTGACCATTTGGTGAATATACGACGCAATGACGACACGATCGCATAGGTATGTATCAATCAAAAGCATTTATGCAAAATACTAATAAAATAAAAAGTAAATATCAAAGGAAACAGATGAAACATGCCATGCAACTTGATAATGCCGTGGTGCAAACACAACTTTATACAGCTTAATGTAGTCTGTGGCTTTAAAAAAACTAAACTAGGTCTCATCTATTATGGCGGACAAAGATTTTTATTTAGTACAATAATTCCGCTATTTTTGAAATGCGTTCTGAAACTACACCCGCGGTTTAGGTCACGAAATTAAAGATTGTTAAAACGATAACTAAATGATGTAGGTACATGAAAAACTTCTTATTTTTCATTAATATTGTCTTTATTTGATTATATAAAACCGGGCAAGAGCATGTCGGACCATGCTCAGTATAGGGTTCCGAAGCCGTAACGACAAACACAAAAAACTATCTCAAAAATCAACATGTATGAACCAATTTTCTATTTAAAGTTATTTGGCGCTGTCTTAGATGATTTTTAGTAGGTATAAACCCGTTAGTCGCCTGTATCTCAGGAACTAATTAAGTCTACTTAGTAATGATTCTTTTTCTTATAAATTCGTATATAATATCTCAAACAAGAGCCAAGCTTTTAAGTGTGAGATCAGTATACCTATGTAGGTAGTTAGGTATCTAAACTGCTTCAAACCGACTTTAAATTACAATAAAAGTTAAATCTTTTATATAGTAATTAATAGAAATTGAAAAAAAAACAAGGTCCAGTAAATAGAATTTTAAGTTTTCCAAACGATAGGTACTCAACTCAAATCAATAATCTAATCGAAAATTTGTAAACTTTCAGATCGCAAATCGCAAACTTGTAGGTAGCATTCCGGGGCACGTCCAAACAGCATCTAGGCGCTCGCGCTTATGAGCGCTGCTGTCGCTCGATTTGTTGCTTGGACAGTTTGACTCCCCCCGCGCGTCCTGCACGCCCCGTTAACAAATTTTTCTATCAAAGTTATCATAGGCGATTTTGATAGGTATAAACACTTTAGTCGCCTGTATCTCAGGAACTAATCATATCTACTAAGCCGTGATAGTTTTCCTTTAAAATTCGTTATATGCGCTTTTGTTGAAGATATTTTTCAGATTTTTAGTTTTTGTAGATTTGGCTGTAGGGGGGGGGGGGACACTTGACTCTAACAAAAAATAGCGCTTTAAAGCTTAATATTTCATAAACGGATCCCTTAATCGAAAAATTGTTTTCATAAACCCGCAATATTTTTGAAAAACCTATCCAACGACACCCCGCACTATGGGGTAGGCAAGAAAAAAAAAAGGCATCCCCACGTTACGTGTGGGGAGGTGCATTAAAAAAAAATATTTTTCAAAATTTTATTTTACCACTTTGTTGGCGTGGCTAATATGTATATTCATGCCAAATTACAGCTTTCTAGTACTACGAGTCTCTGAGCTAGACTGGGGACGGACGGACGGACATGGCGAAACTATAAGGGTTCCTAGTTTGACTACGGAACCCTAAAAAACGCTCTTTGCGTAGCATGTGTGGTGTGAAACTGATTGATGAAGGTCATTCGGAAAGGATGGATGAAAGAAGATTGACGAAAGAGATATACCTACAGATCGAAAGAGAGTGGACGGGTCGGAAGGGGCAGTCCTAGGCGTGCTTTTTCGAGTCAAATCGGAGAAATACCTACTGGGAAAGGGCCGAATCTTAAGTACCCGAAACCTACGTGCGTGTATGACTCGATGTATGAATGTGGAAGAAGCGAAAGAAATTTGTAAAGATCGTAGCAAGTGGAAAGAAGTGGTCTCTGCCTACCCCTCTGGGAAACAGGCGTGATTTAATGTATGTATTTATGGATATAAAAAAAACGTACTGTATAAAATAGTTAGAAAAAACACATTTAAAACTTTAACAGATAGTTTTATTTGCAATTTTACGGTTATATGTGTATGGAATTTGAAAATCGAACTTCGAATCAAGTTGTTTCTATCTCTCGTTTTTTTCGTATCGAAGTGAAAGTGACAGAACAAAGTGAAGTTCAATTCTTTCGAATGTTGTGAGTACAGTACAGTACAATCAATTTTTTTATATAGTAAAATAGAGACAATATTAATGAAAAAAAATAAGTTTATCATGTATCTAAGTACATAATTTTGTTATCGTTTTAACAATCTTTAATTTCGTGACATAAACCGCGGGTGTAGTTTCAGAACGCATTTCAAAAATAGCGGGATTATTGTACTAAATAAAATGTTTTTTTAAAGCCACAGGCTACATAAAGCTATATAAAGTTGTTTGCACTACGGCATTAACAAGTTGCGTGGCATAATATGTTTCATCTGTTTCTTTTTTCCACTTTTTATTTTATTAGTATTTTGCATAAATGCTTTTGATTGATACATACCTATGCGATCGTGTCGTCATTGCGTCGTATATTCACCAAATGGTCACAACAGAAGACCGACGCTGGCTCTGCCAGCTTCACGCTGAGTTGTTCTCGCTGCTGAGGTGAAAAGTTGTATGTGTCACACGAGACCAAAGTTACTCGCTACGGTCGTGATTCCATTATAGAATCCTTCGCTTACTCGGGATTCAAAATCAACACTCGCAGCAAAAACCAACTTTGTTCTGTTGTTGCACAAATAACTACTTTACCCGATTGCGGCGAAGCCCAAAAACAGGGTTATTTTGCTTAAACCGTTTTATCATTTCTACCTCTATATTCTTATACTTAAAACAAACTTAACCATACCTTCAGGTATCTGTAGGTACTTACATATATCTCTTTAATAGTAGTTTATGCAATAGTTGTATAAGAGAGGTCAAAAAATATGAGTGGTGTGTGTTACGATGTGAGCCGAAGGCGAACATCGTAAAGGTAAGCGCCACGAGTGTTTTTTGACTTAGTTATACACCGTTGCATACAATACTTTTTCTACGACTAGGTTTCAAATAAAATGCAAAACTAAGCGAAAAAACTTACAAACGAACGAACGAAGTAAAGAACAACAAACGAGCGGGAAACAAGAAAATGACAAAATATGTGTCTATGGTTTACTTTGTTTTTAAATTGACGGAATGGAAAATAGAATTATTTACAATTCCAAAACATTTTAATTTGACCAATCAGAATACTTCACCAAATTAAATCCACCAATCACAATACACATCGACTGTCAAACGGAACGATAGGTTCTTTTAGGTACGTGTTTCTCTTTAACTAATTTAAATCTTTTAAAAAAACTTTTTATTTCGTATCAACCAACCAGTATACAGCTATTTAAAAATCGACCAATCAGGTAACTGAAATCATTTCTCAAAACATTAGGTGATTTACCCAAGCAGCACATTAGTGAATTTTGCAGCTTATCTTATAGCTTTATGTTCTAAATGAGTGGTTTAACAGTGTTTGACTACACTTATAGCTTTAAACACAACTCAAACTTGTATACGAGTTCATCCTGTCACTTATAGTTGCTTAGGAACGTTTTTTGTTTCTACTTTATTAATTATAGTTGGGTAAAGTCGATTTTGCTACTTAAAGTTGCATTCAGGTTGTAATTGTCACTGATTAAGAAGCAATAGTGATATATAAGGCCCTAAAGTTACTTATGAGCCACTTTTATATATAAGTGGGAACATACCCTTATTTGGAACTTTTAATTCCAAATGACTAGTATAATAGTAGTAGTGTATCACCAATAGTGGCTAAAGAGATAATTTTACGGCCCTTTTGGAATCTAAAGTAATTGCAACTTTAAGGCCTAGAAGGGTCGTAAAATTATCTCTTTAGCCACTATTGGTGACATACTACTCTATTATACTAGTCATTTGGAATTAAAAGATCCAAATAAGGGTATGCTCCCACTTATATGTAAAAGTTGCTTATAAGTAACTTTAGGGCCTTATACAGCACTATTGCTTCTTATTCAGTGAAAATTAAAACCTGCATGCAACTTTAAGTAGCAAAATCGACTTTACCCAACCATAAGTAATAAAGTGGAAACAAAAAACGTTCCTAAGCAACTACAAGTGACAAGATGAACTCATACCCAATTTTGAGTTGTGTTTAAAGCTATAAGTGTTGTCAAACAATGTTAAACCACTTATTTAGAACATAAAGCTATAAGATAAGCTGCTAAATTCACTAATGTGCTGCTTGGGCTCTTATTGCCACTCCAACGCATAATTAAGTCTCAATAGGAGGTTCTTGAAAACCAAAAGCAGTTATTTTCACTTATTTCAAACCACTATATATCTAACAGTTCCAAATTAAGGACATAAATATTTATTGTTCATATTGCCTGCATCAAAATATATTCGTCATGCGTCACTCTGTTGATATAAATTTGTTTTGAACATTTGTTTCTGTTGATATAAAATTCTAGACATTAAACTCCCCAAGCAGCACATTACTGAATTTTGCAGCTTATCTTATAGCTTTATGTTCTAAATGAGTGGTTTAACAGTGTTTGACTACACTTATAGCTTTAAACACAACTCAAACTTGTATACGAGTTCATCCTGTCACTTATAGTTGCTTAGGAACGTTTTTTGTTTCTACTTTATTACTTATAGTTGGGTAAAGTCGATTTTGCTACTAAAAGTTGCATTCAGGTTGTAATTGTCACTGATTAAGAAGCAATAGTGATATATAAGGCCCTAAAGTTACTTATGAGCCACTTTTATATATAAGTGGGAACATACCCTTATTTGGAACTTTTAATTCCAAATGACTAGTATAATAGTAGTAGTGTATCACCAATAGTGGCTAAAGAGATAATTTTACGGCCCTTTTGGAATCTAAAGTAATTGCAACTTTAAGGCCTAGAAGGGTCGTAAAATTATTTCTTTAGCCACTATTGGTGACATACTACTCTATTATACTAGTCATTTGGAATTAAAAGATCCAAATAAGGGTACGATACAAAATAAATCATTTGAATTAGGTTATAATAGAATTGTGTCAAGAATAATTGATTACAAATTCAAGGGTTCCGCATACAAAAGTGATTTGTTTACTTGTATTTTCCGTAACTTGACATTAGTTTTTTATGCAAATTGTTAACTAATGATCGTATCATCATCATCATCGGATAGGCGGGTAAAGGTACTAAGTACACTACAAGCATTTCTAGAAGGTTAATCAAATTGTAGGAGTAAAATGGGTTTTATTTTAATAAAATTGAACTACTTAAATGTTGTAAACAAAGAAACCAATTAAAAATAAACAAAAAAACCCGACTGCAATAAAAAAATAAACTGAAAAGCGAAAAATAAGCTATAAGTATATAGAAAATTGTACTTATTGATGTTTATAAGAATTTTAATTTAACTTGAATATTGGAAAAGGTATTCCAGACGGGGACAAGCTAACCCAATTTTTTTTTAAGAAATAATATATTAATAATAATAAATAATATATTAATAATAAGCATTGCTTGTCCCCGCCTGCAATACCTTTAACAATATTCAAGTTAAATTTAAATTGTTATTATAAATATCTATAAGTACATTGCTCTTACAATTTTCTATAGATTATATATATTTATAGCTTATTTTTCGCTTTCCAGTTTATTTTTTTATTGCAGTCGGGTGTTTTGTTTATTTTTAATAATTTAGTTATTTAATTCCTTTTAGTTTTTATTAATAAAATAGTGGTTTAATTAATGATAACCAAGCGATATATGAGCTCTGGAGTTTGAGTTTTTAATGTCGCGAAGCTACAAGTAACAAATTACAAGCGAAACTCACTTTCTAGCAAAAGGAGTTTATTAGGTACTTAACATTTACGTATTTTTTGACTTTCCTGACAAAATGGTAGCATCAAAGTGTTAATATATATATATATATATATATATATTTGGAATGGGCTATTTAATAGCTTTCATTTGATACCCATATTGTTATAGTTAAAAAAAATATATATATTCCCCCTTCATTTTTTTTCGCGGACGCCATATTGAAATATTATATACCCTATGTCACTCCGGCAATTAAGACGAATCGAATGACACCTCGCATGTTAAAATACGTCAAGCCGTTTAGGCTGCAGAGCGTGTCCAGAAATAGACATACATACATACATACATACATAGATACATACATAGATACATACATACATACATACATACATATATACAAACATACTCTCGAAAAACATGACCCTCCTTCTGACGCAGTCGGGTAATTAGTATTCACTGTATACCTACTACCTATAAGAATTGGGCAACAAAGCATCTCATCTTGGGGTTCCTTCTACCCAGAGCACCCAGGTCGGGTCGGAGACAATTAAAAAAAGACTACACTGCCTAATAAATGTTGTTTAGGTACTTAAACATGTTCTATGTACTTATTTTAAAAACAGAATACCTACTGATTTGGTAAAAAAAACACGAAAATGTTACCGCGGCCCGAATGGAGAGGTCATGGGTTCGAGTTCCGCCCGCGGTTGCAATTTAGTAAAGTTATCAAAATATGTAAGCTCACATAGATTTGCTTACAACAACAACTTGGGATTTCGGAGCAGTGTTGAGGACTCCTAATTCACGAGCACTGGGCGATCTACAAAAGAGAAAATAATTAGTATTCGTAATAGCATTCACTGCTTTGCCACTCGCAAGATACAAATAAGTGATTTTCAGACCTGATAGTTTCAAATAGAGAACAAATAAGTGGAAATAAACACTGTAAGATCTTTTTTGTTTCGCCATGTTTACAAATTGGAGTCCTTGAAAATGATTTATTTTAAACAGAATTTTATCACACTGACGCATAATCACAGACTTTTGATAGTTGTGACGATGTTACTTTAACATTGTACGTAACCTACAATCATTAAGTCAGGTATTTACAGTTTTAGTTCTTATCAGTATCAATTCCTTATATGATTTAACACTCTCTTTTTAAATATTCCTGATCAAATCAAAGGCGCATCGAAATTTACAAAGAAACCATACTATAGTTTCACGGTAACAAAACATTCCCAAGAATTTCGTGCTCATTTCAATGCTTGAACGTGAATTTTAATCACTTACCAAACAGATGTATAAATCCAAAATTAAAATGGCAGATCACATTCACTTTTAAAAAACACAACTTATACCGACTTAATTGTTGCCATGTCACTCAAAGGAACTTTGGCGTCCTATTTATCACTTATTGACTGAACTGAAATATTATTATTCATTCGTTCAATATTCGTCGTTCACTGCGCATGACCTTCACCCATAGATCTAATTGCCGCTTAAGGTAATCGTGAGATCTGTTATGGATTCAATTTAGAACCAAAAATCGTTCAATAAAAATCGTCGTTCACTGCGCATAACTTTCACCCATAGTTCTAATTGCCGCTTAAGGTAATCGTGAGATCTCTTATGGATTCAATATAGAACCAAAAATAGGCTGCAATTTTTCTCCCCGTGCTTCTATATTGGTTGCTTAAGGGTTCTTTACACCTATATAGAACTTAGTCATGGCTATATATTTCACTTAAGTATCTAAATAGATATGATATACGAGCTATTTCCCACCCAGTGTGCTACTTGGGTATAGTCCCTATTTCACAATCGTTAAAATATGATTAAATCGATTGTGCAACGCTAAGCTTTGGCAGCTGGCCGTATCGTTTTATCTCAAAAACGCACAAGTGCTGTTTTGGGGCATAGACAAGATAAACTTTTCTCTGGATTATTCTGCGGACATATTATGTATGTTCTTATATTAGTGTTCGTGACTATATAAATGACAGATAAAAGTACAGGAGTAGGAAAACATATAAAAGTTATGGGTTCAGAGAAACGAAGATGATGAGAACTTATGTATTTCCGGACAAATGAAACAGTTGGGAATCAAAGCTTCGTACTTGCGATAGCTTGCAACTGTGTGTATTTCGGCAAAAAAAGACGCTGAATCATAGGAACCGTAACATTTTAGGAATGGAATTGAAATCCGCGCTATTTTCATACAATTACCTACTTTAAAGAAGAAGCCTATACCTATAGTCCGTTTAGCAGCTTACATTAAACCTATACATTTTCGATAGCGATAACACTAATAGAATGCGAGTTGTTTCGACATGCAGCGATTTTTGAAAACTGTCAAAATGTAAAGGATTGACGTAAGCTTTTATCAATCAATCGCCACCGTTAGCAGCAAATTTCTACATAACTGTCAAATGAAAGCGTTCGAAAATCACTATCGTTAGCGTTAGCCCTCAGAGGCCCTAGACAAGGTGCTTAACGTTATGAAAAACTGTCATATTGTATGGAACTGATATACCTAAGCGCTTGACGGGACCATCTGGCAGCTTACCTATACGTCAATTATATGCATTTTCGATAACGATAACGATCTGCCCCCTATTTCAATATCGTGACAATGACAGGTGACAGGTGACAATTGGGTATACATTGCAAAGTTAACAAGCTTTCACATCAGTGGGATTCATATCAGCTGCGCCATATATACTAAAATGTCACCTGTGATTGTCTGGATGGTGAAAAAGGGGACTGGCCATGCATCTTGTCTGGGGCCACTGGTCAGGGGTGGCGCACTCCGCACGCCAAAATTCTCGTACATACAAAAAAAAATAACGTATAAAAAAAACCGCCACTTCACTTTGCGGGGTCAAAGAGTTAGTTTGCGTGCCAAAGGCGCGCGGTGATACCCATCCACCTAAGCGTTGTTTTCTTATTAAACACGTCTTCTGTACATCAACTTGTAGCATTAAATGCTGTGTCCTGGTTGATCCAGGCGCTGGTGCACAACGTGCTGCCGCCGCACGTGGCGCGCCACTTCATGGGCGCCCGGCACAACCACCGCGACCTCTACAGCCAGAGCTACGCCGAAGTGGGCGTGCTCTTCGCATCTATGCCTAATTTTTCCGGTAAGTAAAAGGAGGAAGTAGTCTATTTCAAAATTATTGATTTTATAGATTGGTCAGGTGAGTCAGGTCATGGCAGATTGTAGTCAATAAATGTAGAAAAAAGAACATTCATTTAGTCAAGGCCGGGCTTCAACGTGTTCAGTGCGGCACTTTAAATTAAATTACTTCATGCTGGTTTTCAGATTTTTTCAAATTTTTTGGTCTTTGAATTTTTGAGACAAGGGCACGGGGGAACCGTCGGGGGAAATTTTAGCTATAAGTAAATCAAAAAGCACGTCGCGGAAAATTGTTAATATTTATAATAGTTATTTGTTCAACAAGAGAGCAAAGTTGGTTTTTGCTGCGAGTGATGATTTTGAATCCCGAGTAAGCGAAGGATTCTATTATTGAATCACGAGCGTAGCGAGTGATTCTAGGTTAGAATCCTGAGCGTAGCGAGGGATTCAAAGATACGAGACGTAAAAAACTTTGGTCTCGTGTGAGACATACAACTTTTCACCTCAGCAGCGAGAACAACACAGCGTGAAGCTGGTAGGGCCAACGCAGATCTTCCGTTGTGACCATTTGGTGAATACACGACTAAATAACGACACGATCGCATATGCATCAATCACAAGCATTTTTGCAAAATACTAATAAAATAAAAAGTGGAAAAAATAAACATGAAACAGATAAAACCTGTCACTCAACTTGATAATGCCGTAGTGCAAACACAACTTTATACAGCTTTATTTAGTCTGTGGCATTAAAAAAAACCTAACTAGGCCTTGTCTATGGCTATTGGCTATGGCGGACAAATTAACAAAAATTACATCGTCATTTACATTACATTACATTTATTTATTTTTAAGTACAATAATCCCGCTATTTTTGAAATGCGTTCTGAAACTGCCCCCGCGGTTTATGTCACGAAATTAAAGATTGTTAAAACGATAACAAAATTATGAAGATACATGATAAACTTCTTATTTTTCATTAATTTTGTCTTCAAAACATTAAATAAAAAAAATGATTGTACCTACTGTATAAAATAGTTATAATAAACACATTTCAAACTTGAACAGATAGTTTTATTTGCAATTTACGGTTATGTGTGCATCCGAACGTGCGTTTCTTTTTGGGCCTACTATGTGTGGCCTTTGAAAATCGAACTTCGAATCAAGTTGTTTCTATCTCTCGCTTTTTTCCTATCGAAGTGAAAGTGACAGAACAAAGTGAAGTTAAATTTTTTCGAATGTTGTGAGTAGCCCCAGCACTGCTCACGGCATTTATAAAAAATAATTAAAAAGCTACTTTGCCTCTCGCTCGCAGCAAAATTGAATTTTGCTCACTGTTTTTAAGCAGCAAAACCTGCTTGTTTGAGCTGCTGAGGTGAAATAGTTATTTGTTCAACAAGAGAGCAAAGTTGGTTTTTGCTGCGAGTGATGATTTTGAATCCCGAGTAAGCGAAGGATTCTATTATTGAATCACGAGCGTAGCGAGTGATTCTAGGTTAGAATCCTGAGCGTAGCGAGGGATTCAAAGATACGAGACGTAAAAAACTTTGGTCTCGTGTGAGACATACAACTTTTCACCTCAGCAGCGAGAACAACACAGCGTGAAGCTGGTAGGGCCAACGCAGATCTTCCGTTGTGACCATTTGGTGAATACACGACTAAATAACGACACTATCGCATATGCATCAATCACAAGCATTTTTGCAAAATACTAATAAAATAAAAAGTGGAAAAAATAAACATGAAACAGATAAAACCTGTCACTCAACTTGATAATGCCGTAGTGCAAACACAACTTTATACAGCTTTATGTAGTCTGTGGCTTTAAAAAAAACCTAACTAGGCCTTGTCTATGGCTATTGGCTATGGCGGACAAATTAACAAAAATTACATCGTCATTTACATTACATTACATTTATTTATTTTTAAGTACAATAATCCCGCTATTTTTGAAATGCGTTCTGAAACTGCCCCCGCGGTTTATGTCACGAAATTAAAGATTGTTAAAACGATAACAAAATTATGAAGATACATGATAAACTTCTTATTTTTCATTAATTTTGTCTTCAAAACATTAAATAAAAAAAATGATTGTACCTACTGTATAAAATAGTTATAATAAACACATTTCAAACTTGAACAGATAGTTTTATTTGCAATTTACGGTTATGTGTGCATCCGAACGTGCGTTTCTTTTTGGGCCTACTATGTGTGGCCTTTGAAAATCGAACTTCGAATCAAGTTGTTTCTATCTCTCGCTTTTTTCCTATCGAAGTGAAAGTGACAGAACAAAGAGTTAAATTTTTTCGAATGTTGTGAGTAGCCCCAGCACTGCTCACGGCATTTAAAAAAAATAATTAAAAAGCTACTTTGCCTCTCGCTCGCAGCAAAATTGAATTTTGCTCACTGTTTTTAAGCAGCAAAACCTGCTTGTTTGAGCTGCTGAGGTGAAAATATAATTTCATATTCTTTTTACTAAAAACAGAACAGTATCAAATTTAAAGTTGATACCTAGCTTCTATAGTTTCAGAGAAAATTTACTGTGACATACAGACAGACAGACACCGAATCTCACCGTAAAGGTGCATTTTTTTCCATTTTAGTACGAAACCCTAAAAATCAATGCTCCCTTAAAATTAGTAATCTATACATACCTACTTATTAAATATTAACCAATATTGGATAGGTTTTGAATTGTTGCAGTTTAGTTTTAAACATTAAGAAACCTGTGCTCCTTCCAACATCATTTTGAAATTTATTACTACGTTTTTGTTAGCTGGCTTTCTTGCCTGTTTGTCCGTTTGTTTGTTCGATACATTACAAGTTTTACAGTCAATAGTTTTGTACCTTCCCTGTTTGACCTACTTGCCTATTTTCCTGATACTCATTTATATTATAAATCCATCTCAAAATATTTCATTTTTATTTTATTTCAGAGTTCTACTCAGAAGAGACCGTCAACAACCAAGGCTTGGAATGTTTAAGATTTCTCAATGAAGTCATATCTGATTTCGATTTGGTAATTGTTATTTATTTTTTAATTCCGTAAATATAAGTCAAGGTCTTCAGTGCAATACCCTGTACATATTGCCTTTGGAAGTTGCTGGATAGAACAAATCAGGTTTACGATATTTATAAATTTTAAATATTGTAATGATGAATGCCAGTTTGTGTCCTGAATATACGTGTCATCATCATCATCATCGTCATCATCATCATCATCATCATCATCATCATCATCATCATCATCATCATCATCACCATCATCACCATCATCATCGTCATCGTCATCGTCGTCATCGTCGTCATCATACGTTATACTCATCTGAACATGGTTCATTCATAGTATAACAGGTTTCCGAACTAGGTTATGTTAATTTGTATCTAGCGGTTGTGATACTCTTCATTATTTTCTCCAGCTCAAGAATCCTTGTATTTTTCAGTTGCTGGAGGATGCAAAGTTCAGCAAGGACATAATCAAAATAAAAACGATTAGCTCCACGTACATGGCTGCATCAGGCCTAAACCCTACCAGAGAGATGCAGGTATATCTTCGTTGTTTTTTTATTTAATTTATTTAGAAATAATGCTAGAAGTAATTTAGGGGGGGACATATTTATATGTTATACCTATCCGAGGGCTCCGCACGATTATATCCCGATTCGAACTCGATATCGAATCGAATCAGCGCGAGCCATACTCCCACTTGACCATTTTTTGGTATTAAATTTGTGGGTTCGTACTAGGTACATATAATCCTACCTAATTTGTCGATTTTATGTTTTTCCGTTTTTACGACATAAACAAATATAAAAATACATTGAAAAAAAAAGTTTCATGTATGGGGACCCCCTTAATTTGTTAGTAAATACGCCATAACACTTATTGTTGAACCAAAAAAATTACGGTTCAAAAGGTAAAGCTCTTTGAAGTTAGGAACGAAGGACGGATAGTGGATATTATTAGGGTCACTTGGGATTGGGAATATTGGGATACCCTTCGGGTGCGGAACCCTAAAAATGTTAGATGTATAATTGTTTGTGTCCCGAAACGACGTATATATTTACATACATACATACATAATCTCACGCCTTTATTCCCAGAGTGGAGTAGGCAGAGCTACAGAATTACCAACAACTCTAAAAACTTGTTGATAATTCTGTAACCACATTTTGCACACTTAGGCTAAGATGTTTACCAGTGTATTAGTGACAGGTTGCAAGCCCATCGCCTAACAGTACTATACGCCTTTATTCTGTATATATTTAGGGATAACAAATGTGAAACATTGCTGTAAATGGCCTAAACCAAGATACCCTGACTGCATCGGATATCTAAATGTCTTAGGTGTAAATAGATAAAGCACATAAAGTTATAATTATAACGCTACGGCTACGTTACGGCTAGGGCGCTAGCGTTATTAAACACTCTCGTCTCCGAGGCCCAGGATGCCGACGTATTCGCTGATCCCTGGCCAACATTGTTAAAAAAATTACGCCATTGACTAAATATATATTTTTTCGACACATTTTTAATTTAGTTTCTAAAGTGTTTAACTTATCTGTTTTTATTTTCTTTTTGTACGCTTAATGTAGGTGTTTTTATGTGGTGTATTTGTTTTTGTGCTAATAATGTAGGTGTTTTGGTATTTACTGTTAACCTATTATTGTAAATGTTAAATAAATAAATAAATAAATAAATAAATAATATAATAATTGTCGTAAAATGACCAACAATAATTATATTTATGGTCAATTCTATTCATTTTATGCGTTTTGTCTATCAAATAGGTAAGCCCTATTTACATCGATCAGAACTGTCTAACTCTCAGCATTTTGGGATTTATGCGAAATTTATCAGAAATTACAGGTTTCTTATTTGCATGGCAGAAAATCAGCTGTAACTTAACTTATTGCCCATATTAAGTGGTATTTGTTTGACAACATCCCACCCTAGATCGAAGCATTTTTTTTTAGTACGTAGGTTCAAAGTTATTGAATGAAAAACGAGAAATGCTTCAGTACTTTATAAAGTCTGAATTTATGCCACGTTACAATACAATACAATACAAAACCCTTTATTGTATGTACACCAAACAAAAACATTACAGAGAAACAGCACAATTAAAAACAACACAGGTAAACAACAGGCGGTCTTATCGCTGATTAGCGATCTCTTCCAGACAACCTTACTAGGGATAAGGTGTCAAATTAAAATATTTTACGAGGTAGGTGGTACAGACTTCACGCGAGCAATAACAAGAAACTATACATACACATACATAAACTCACGCCTTTATTCCCAGAGTGGGGTAGGCAGAGCTACAGAATTTCCAACATCTATAAAAACTTTACAAGAAATTATGTAAGTTATTAAACATGAGTATTAAAAAATAATAATAGAAAAAGTGATAAATACAACGTGTTACAAAATACCCCGTAAAAAATCCAATAAATTATCAAAGCGTAAAATATTGTCAACCCTAATAAGCTGTCATGTCAGGGAACCGGAGTTACCATAGATTATTTTAACAGAGAGGCCTGCCTACCAATTTAATAATTGTCAACTTAAATGGGTTTAAAACCATATCCCAACGAGCGAGGTTGTGCATTGAACAAGGCAGAGCTCACTTTGAGCCGTTCCTGTAATTTTGACGTTCTTTACGAAAAAGTAAGTGTTAGTTTAGGTTTCTTCGTAAGTAGTTTAGGTCTTTTAAAATCTTCCAAAACTCGACTTGTAAAATCTATCTAATCGAATTCTGTACATTTTGTTAGTATGTCTTTTGATCGTTTCACGAATTAGGTAAAAATGTACATAAACATTCTGCGTAGTTTACTCTTTAATTTTACTTAAATAGGGTTTTCAGATCAATGAAAGCAATAATGGTTTTATTTTTTTTGCCGGTATGTCATGCGGTGATAGTACGGTTCTCAAATATTGTAAATGGACTTATTATAAGGTACCATTTAACCTCCTTTCGGCTTTACGGGTATTTTTGTAACACCTTGTATACGCTCACTATACTAATAAATAGATAAGAAAATAAATACATAAACAAATAAATACAATATAAATGATTTAGATAAATAAACAGATAAATATATATAAATACATAAATGAATATCAATACATCCACAACAGGGAAAACAATAAAAAACAGCTACACGACAGAGAAATTAACTGAGACAGTACAATTATGACTGCGACAAAAAATGCTCATGAATAAGTTTCTTAAAAATAGGCAAAGGCTTAGCCCGACGCAGCTCCACAGGGAGGGAGTTCCACAGTCGGACAGCCTGAAAAGTAAAGGAATTGTTGTAGAATTAAGACGACGACGATTGTTGACGTTATTAAGGATTGAATTGTAATCTTTAATTATGTTCGGGTCTTCAACCAGCATCATCAAATAAAACAACATTTTAGACGTTAGCGATAGGTGTCGATACAGATGAACTTCTGCTGCTTTAATCATAACAAATTATACCCACGCAACTACCAACAAGATATTAAACTTCGGTACCTCAGGAGAAACTACCACGACGTAACGTATTCGGGTGTCAAAGGTGCAGCGAGCAATAAAGACGTTTGAAAGTAATCTTCGTGATGAGTATCTACCGTTTAGCGTGTCACTGCTAACGACATAACCAAGTTTTACGCGTTTAATGCGCTTAGAACTGGCTAAACACTTAAATTGATTTTCTAAAATAAAATTGACTGACAGGATTAATGAGATAGCTTATACCCTAAATTAACTCTTAGGCTTACCTTCCACACATCGCTAACTCGTGGCATTTAGGTAGCACTTGACAGATTAGTGATGAGAAAAGTTTTCAAAGTGTTAACTATGATAAAATAATAAATTAATATTATCTACATGGTCTTAGGGCTGATTTTTCAATCTCCAGATAACACCATCTGTCAGGTAAATTGTAGCTATGACCTTTTCTTTGTCATAAGAAAGATAAGGAAAGAGCTACAATTTACCTGACAGATAGTGTTATCTGGAGATTGAAAAATCAGCCCTTAATATAATAACGAAGTAGGTTTGATCAGTGGTTTAAAAACATCCATGTCAATGTCAATGATATTGTCATTCATTCACTTACTCGTAATAATTATTACGAGACGTGTCGCGAAACATTGTTTTTTTCCAAATAATGGAGGAAATCATTCCATCATCCAGAACTACTACTAGTAGACCAGGGTAGAAGCCTTTAAAAATAATAAAAAGTGAAAAAAAATAATAGTAGGATGAAACCCATTGGAAAAGGAGGAGAATATTATAAAAATAAAAGGAAAAATAATTTACGGGCGATCTGAGGTCGGGAAGGGGGTGGGGGTGAGTTTTTAAGGGTAAAAAACGGTTTTTCTCGATTTCCGGCAAAACTAAAAGTCCTATCGAAAAAAATCAAATGGCAAAGTTGTAGGTAATAAAAAGATCTAAAACTTTTGTATTTACACTTTTTTCACATAACCTCAAAATTTATGTGAAAAATCCAAAAAACCAAGTTTTTGGTTTTTTATTTTTATCTTTTACAAACATTATTTTTTTTTAACGAAATTTGGTGAAAACTTACCTTTTTATGTCCCAAATACGCTGTAATTTATTTGATTAAAAATATTTATTTTTTCACCTTATTTTGAATTAATATCGAAAAAACACCCTAATTTTCAATCGAAAATTCACCCGTCAAAATATCAGCTTTTTTCAAAAAGTTGGTATGGTTTCTGTTCGTTGAAATCTCTACTTTACGATGGTGAAAAAAAATATATATGTTACTACAGTAAATCTTCTCAGAAAATGCAATCATCCATACTGATAATCTGAAAAGACAAAATCGAATTAATAATGCCTTCACTATTTTATCGTGAATAAACTCCCATGAAAAAAAAAAATTAAAGAAATAAATGTCAAAATGTATAAAAAATATATTATTATTATAAATCTATTAAAAATGTATAAAATATATATGGAAATCGGCCAAAAGTTTGTCATTAAAAATATATCGAATACTGGTTAGGCTAACGGTTGTAACAGCTGCTACGAAATATATAGTATATAATAGTAGGTATGTATGTAGTACGACCCAGACCCGCCTAGCCTCTTCCCCACTTCTCCACGAAATACCTTTTGATGGGCTACAATTTTTCGTAGGTCACTCAGGTATATCTACTCAGGTATATATAATTTATCTTAAAATAGTTATAAATAGGCATCAACGCATATAATATATTTATTATTATATATATATACACGGTATTTCGTGGAGAAGTGGGGAAGGGGCTAGGCGGGTCTGGGTCTTACTACATACATACCTACTATTATATACTATATATTTCGTAGCAGCGGTACAAGTTGACTATATTACAATATTTTATACGGTGTAAGTTTGATATTAATAACAACTGGTGGCTTTTAAACAGAAGGGCTGTTTATCTTTTATATTTTAATGGATATGATTTTAATCTTTTGTTAATGGTTTTTTTCCTTCGGTTTAATTATACGCAACTTTTTGGTAGATACACCTACATTTGAGTTTGTGTAACTGTTGCAATCGTTAGTAAAGTAAGGTACATACTTACATGTTTATGAAACAGCCGTCGGACGGCACGCTGGTCCGCTGGGCGCACCTGGCGTGTCTGGTGGAGTTCGCGCTGGAGCTGCAGCGCGTGCTGGCGGCCATCAACGAACAGTCCTTCAACCATTTCGTGCTGCGCATGGGCGTCAACCACGGGCCCATCACCGCCGGCGTCATCGGCGCGCGCAAGCCGCATTACGACATATGGGGCAACACCGTCAACGTCGCCTCCCGGATGGAGAGCACCGGAAAAGCTGGCTGTATACAGGTATATTTAAACCAATGCCTTAAATAAAGAAAATTGCTCATTCTCATGGTTTTCGAAGGTAGTTTTAAGCCGGAGTCCAACTGCTTCGCACGCCACGCACGGACACGCTATACACGCAGCCCACGTGTGTCCATTGGTCTGGATACGTTTGTCAACATATTCACGGCAATCAATGCACTCACACGTAAAACGTGTGGGCCATGTAGCTACGTTAGTCAGCTGCGTGTGTCTACATTCCCCACTGCAGGCCACGCACATGCACGATTCTCGTCTCCCCCGCTCTCCGCTACCTCTCCCTATAGATACGGCATTCGTTCGTAGCGTGGACAGCGTGGGTCGCGGTGTGGCTTAGCCTGCCACGCGCGCTAGCGTGTGCGTGGCAGGCACTTCAGAACAGACCACGCGTGTATCAGTGACGTCATTTTGTGCGTAGCGTGCTCGTGCACTACTGTGGAAGTACGTACCTACATTTTCATACAAAGTGATTTTGTACCCACGTGTGTAGCTTGACCGTGCGCAGCAGTGGGGCTCCGGCTTTATGTTTGTAATAGCAGCGACGGCACCCTACACAGCATGTGCCGACATGCTTTTGCCCGGTTACTTATTATTCCATATTAATCAATATTATAAATATATTATTAGGTATTTATAGATTTTTTGTAGTATTTTCAGTCGATGGGGTTGGTCACTAATACTTACACTGGTAAACATCTTAGCCTTATTTACAAAATGTGGTTACAGAATTATCAACAAGTTTTTATAGTTGTGGGTAATTCTAAAGCTTTGTCTAGCCCACTCTGTGAATGAAGGCGTGGGTGTATATATGTAAAGAATTTTTTGAACTTTTTGTCACCTAACTAAAACACAATGAAGTGACAGAATGATCTCATGTCTTCTTAATCATGATACCAAGTTTTACTTTTGAAATAGGTTTAGTAGACCGATTCGAATGTTTCAGAATTATGTAACAGTTAAGGGTGCGTCATGTTTATCGGCATTATGGATTTAGATTTAAACATTTAAATTATTATTGGTTCTATCTTTAGTGTCATTTTGTCTTTCTTACGATACGGCGAAGGACTCATTAAATGAATACATGTTTTTACCAAAGCGTGAAAATAGCTTAACTTAAGGCGCCGAGTATGATCAAAACTTTTTAAAAAGTCAACACTTTTAAACCACTTATTTCATACGAAACCATATACATATAACTTCGATGATTTGAACAATTGAAAATTCCAGAATTGAATAAACTCAGTATTATTTTTATTTAGGTCTGGAAAGTTAAACGCTGGTTTACAAGTATGTCCAAAAACTTTAAATTTAGCAATAGGGCCATAACCTCATAAAAGACAGCGTTTCACTTTTGACTTGAAATGCACTTAAGCGTTGTTGTTAAATACCTAGAAACCGACTCACAGATAATATTATTTTTAGTATAATAGACAGCGCAATTATAGTTATTATTATCAATCACGCTTTTCTTAAATGTTAAAGCCATTTGAGTAACGATAATCATATAATATAATTACTGCATAATGTATTAAAATTAGTTTTGTATTTAGTACTTAATATTATTCTGATTGCAAATACGAGGTAAACAATGACGAATAATACAAAACGAGGAGAATGCTGGGCCGACTTAGTCATCTCGGTAGGCGCTTGACATTTCCTTGTTGTTGCTGAACAGGTAACCGAGGAGACATGCCACATACTCGAGACGTTCGGGTACTACTTCGAGCAGCGCGGCCTGGTCGCGGTCAAGGGCAAGGGCCAGCTGATGACGTACTATCTGCTGGGGAAACGGGACTCTGGCCAGCCGCACAATACTGTTGTAAGCAGGAATACTTCAAGTTTACTTTGTTGCCGTATTTAGTATAAGCTTTATTAGAGAAATTTCTACTTATGTACCTTAGATACTTGCGCTTGTTCTCAATATTGAAATTGCAATTGTATTTGGTGAAATTGGACTAAGTTGTAGGTATGCGACAATTTTTCAAGCCGTAAGAGTACTAACCAGATCTATCCGCGGTTTAAATATTGAGAACGAGCATACCAACAGTACCGTACAGTAGAGACGTTACAAAATGTTGAATAAATTAGTATATCTGAAGTACAACTTTTGTAGTAGGTATTTTAGGTTAGAGCATGAATTAATAATGAAAAAGTTATGTAGGTTTTTACAGCTCAAGTCTAGACGAGATGCATTCGGTGGATGTTATCGCTATCGAAAATGTATAATAATGATGTATGTTCAAGTTGCCGGTCGGTCGCGTTGCGTCAAGCGCATATGTCAATTTCATATATGTATTTGGTCAGTTTTCGAAAATCGTTTACGTGAGCGTTAAAAGCATCTCGTCGAAGGATCCTGGGTGGTAAAAATACAAATTAAACGGAAAGGGTACATTCGCCATTCAGTTCTTAAAACTGAAAGACGAGACGTCAGTAACGCAGTTAGCTTCCGGGTGACCAACAAATTCTACATTGATTGGTATTATGAAAGGTTAACCCGTCGACTGATTCATACTACATGTCGCGTATTCCTTACAGTATGTACTCGTAATACTTTTAAGTTCTTTAAACGATCAGTTTTTTTTTAAAATGATCTGCGAATATAATACACATATTAGCGTAGAGTTGAGTGAGGCATATTTTATAAGCAATTCTACCTGCAAAATGTTACTTGAATACACAATGAATTCATTATTGTAATAGTATAATTGTACGTAACCAAATTCCATAAGTATATTCATAAACCAAGTAATGAAGTCATTACCAATTACAACTTTCTTTATCTTGTACTTAGACAATTCCATCAATGATAATTAATAAATGTCTGTTGCACAATAACCAATCAATGGTGCGTAATCTCCTTTCGTATGAAACTCTTTAGGAGTTGTTAATTGTCATTTTTGTTTTAATTACCTACATTATCTACTTAATGCGAACGTGAAAGGTCTTGGGGATTGGATGTTTGCGTTGTTCTTAAGGAGAAACCACACACACAGACTGGCTTTGAATGATAAGAAGTTGGTATTCTATGACAGACTTTAAGCCTGAGGTCCATGCTAAAAACCCGGGATGACGTCTCTCCACCCGCCGCACCACGACGAGCGGCCCATGAATATTGTACGTTATGTTTCCATTAATTATGATCACTAACAACATTTTGTTATATATGCATTAAGGTACCAATTTAAAAATGATCGTGAACTTCATAAAGTTCACGGTCATAAACCAGGTAGTTCCTTTCATTAGATTACCGCTGTACTAAAATATTTTATTTAAAAAATAAATTAAATAATATAATGTTTATTCTGAAAGTATAAATGAATAGGTAATTCATTTTTTTTCTGCTAAGTCTCATTTAGTCTTGTTACATTACAAACTTATTATGTTATGTGTTAATCTAGATATGGCTTTAGTGCACACAAATGATAATAATATTTACCTACTTGCATTGTCATAAACGTACTAATATAAATGATACATGTAAGCATGTAACTGACGTTATGCTTTTCTACTCTAATCGGTGTACTGCCGTTTCGCCGAATTATGTTTAGTCAAATGATTCATTTCGTCAAATGTTTCATTTGGGCAAATGCTTTTTTTTCTAAAACTGTAAATATTTCAGGATTTATTTCAGGACCATCGTGTAGAACCCTATAGGTTAGGTTAGGTTAGTTTTTAAAAAATCCTGAAATATTTACAGTTTTAGAAAAAAAAGCATTTGCCCAAATGAAACATTTGACGAAATGAATCATTTGACTAAACATAATTCGGCGAAACGGCAGAGAACCACTCTAATCATATATATTATTGAAAAAAATAAGCAGGTAACAAGTATCAACGTCAAAGTTCAAAACAACAGTATTAATAGGCTGTATAAACGACAGCGAACCCATCTATGGTTAGTTTTTAGGGTTCCGTATTCAAACTAGGAACCCTTATAGTTTCGCCATGTCCGTCCGTCCGTCCGTCCGTCCGTCCCCAGTCTAGCTCAGAGACTCATAGTACTAGAAAGCTGTAATTTGGCATGAATATACATATTAGTCACGCCAACAAAGTGGTAAAATAAAATTTTGAAAAATATTTTTTTTTAATGCACCTCCCCTACACGTAACATGGGGATGCCTTTTTTTTTTCTTGCCTACCCCATAGTGTGGGGTGTCGTTGGATAGGTCTTTCAAAAATATTGCGGGTTTATGAAAACCATTTTACGATTAAGGGATCCGTTTATGAAATATTAAGCTTAAAAATATCTTCAACGAAAGCGCATATAACGAATTTTAAAGGAAAACTATCACGGCTAAGTAGACATGATTAGTTCTTGAGATACAGGCGACTAAAGTGTTTATACCTATCAAAATCGCCTATGATAACTTTGATAGAAAAATTGTTAACGGCGGGGGGCCTGCACGCGCGGGGGGAGTCGAACTGTGCAAGTAACAAATCGAGCGACAGCCGCGCTCATAAGCGCGAGCGCCTAGATGCTGTTCGGACGTGCCCCGAAATGCTACCTACAAGTTTGCGATTTGCGATCTGAAAGTTTACAAATAATCGATTAGATTATTGATTTGAGTCGAATATCGTTTGGAAAACTTAAAATTCTATTTACTGGCCCTTGTTTTTTTTTCAATTTCTATTAATTACTTTATAAAAGATTAAACTTTTATTGTAATTTAAAGTCGGTTTGAAGCAGTTTAGATACCTAACTACCTACATAGGTAGGTATACTGATCTCACACTTAAAAGCTTGGCTCTTGTTTGAGATATTATATACGAATTTATAAGAAAAAGAATCATTACTTAGTAGACTTAATTAGTTCCTGAGATACAGGCGACTAACGGGTTTATACCTACTAAAAATCATCTAAGACAGGGCCAAATAACTTAAAATAGAAAATTGGTTCATACATGTTGGTTTTTGAGATAGTTTTTTGTGTTTGTCGTTACGGCTTCGGAACCCTACTCTAAGCATGGTCCGACATGCTCTTGCCCGGTTTTTTATTCTTTAAAATACCTAACAGCATTAATTTAGTAGGATTTGGTACGTAGTAAATTCACGTAGCCACAATCAGAGTTTTAGTATAATCGATTATCTTTTGCTGGTTAAAGCACAAATGGGCCGACTCGGCTGGGGTACGTTTTACCCTCCCATAGAATAGCGGCGTAATAAATAATCTAGCCCAAATGCGTTTCGTCTGATCGGCCGGTTGGTGCAGCGGTGGACAAAATTCACTCTCCTGGTGCGCCCATATTTCTAGTCTTCTGCTCCTTGTTCAGTCACTCTTTTACTGATAAGCGGGTGTGACGCTAGCTAGCCCGGCAGAGTGGATTCGCTAGGCCGCAGGAATAATTAAACCACGTATACCTGTAAAGACAAGAAATGGACAGTATCGGGAAGTGTTCTGTTCCTCCAAGGATCGCCACAGCGTGATCTTATCCTGTTCAACAATGTGCCCGCTTTAACGAAAGCAAAATGTTTACCAAAGCTCAAGCTAACGAGTCTCTTAGTTAACAGTTAAAAATCAGTTACTCATTGTTGGTAGATGGCGCTCGGCGGGGAGGCGTCGCGCGCGGGCGCGGGCGCCGGCGACGGCTCGGTGGTGAACGGCAGCGCGGCCGCCCCGGCGCTCGCCGACCCCGAGGCAGGCGTCCCGCTGCTTCCACAATGAACCATCACAAACTACTAATCATATTAATAAAACATCTTTCTAACGAATTACGGTAGCTTTAGCTTTATTTTTAGCGAATCTCAAACTCTACTGAACTATTTCGCTTTCCATATTTATGTGATACACTGCACAACGGGAGATGCAATATATACCTCCTATCTTGAACTTACAAACGGACAAACATAAAGCTTGGCTCCGGACAGAAAGTTACCGTTATCCTTACGTTAGTTAATCTTTCCGTGACATCACTTGATTCGGATGTGCCTAGTCTGTTTAATTTTATTAACATTTAGTCTATATCGTTTTAAAGCTATTGGATATCGCTGTAGATGTGTCTAAATAGAACTCTGTAATGTTCTTTTGGGCTTGTAACGGGGCGGTACAGTGCGTATAAAATCACCCACCCACAGGACGATACAATACCTTGAACAATCATGACTTTGCTTACCGTCTGTGTCGCCCGGCTGCTATTATTATTCAAGTAATTGCGATAATAGTGATGAATTAATGAAACAAATAAAAAAAAGAAATTTCAAATTAACTTGAATACTCGTGGAGGTGCTTACGGCGTAGCATTAAAATGTTCATCGTAGATGTTTTAGGTGTGCCTTAAAAAGAGATGTTGTGTAACCCCAATATTATACCCTTTTCATATATTTTCATTCGTATGAATCCTATTGTGTAGCTAAATTTTTTTTTAAAACCTTAGGATTTTTTTTTTATAAAAGTACGTGTACCTGAAATACAGAGCTTGTATGAAAATTTGTATTAACATTAAAAATGGTAATAAATAACAAAGGAAATAAAATAAAGTTGGGCAGTTTTGACTTCGTCAATTTGTAACCGTTGGTTCTAAAACACTGATCATGTTAATTTTGAATATTTGATTAATTGAATAAGGCACTTGGCGCTTGTTTAGTGAATATCTTGAGGCTTATCACAAGAAAGTTGATGTTCAGTTGGTCGCTACGTGTTTTGCTGAAGTCGTTTAGTGGTTTGATTGATAGTTAGCACTAAAGTGGTTAAACATTCACGTCGCCTGTCAATTAGACATCGCTGACCTTACGCCGCGGTCGCCGACCATCCGTCACGCTCGTATGCCTCATCTGCCAAGTACTTACAATCTACGGGTCTGCTATACATGTATCTACCCAGCGCTATGTTGCCTTTAAGTATTTTTTTATACTCTAGCACTAAATCAGGTCCAAACCCTGCTGGTCTCAGGCCTAGTAGTTCAGTGTACATTCGTGTGGCTACATCGAAGCCGGAGTACTCTAGGCTATGTTGTTTTATGCTCCAAGCAGTACAGTTAATCATGACCCACGACCCGCGCGAGGCTGCATGGGGACCGGCGCCGTCTAGCTTCTGCAAATTCAATATGAATGTCTTAAAGATGCTATTGTGTTATTTAACTGTAACCCAAACCTAGTAGTTAGTAGTTTTTTTAGATCTAAGATGTAACTTAGTGTAAACGAACACATACGCTTAAAATCAGTTTGTAATTCGTAATGTATAAGTAATTAATAAGCATGGCATGAGCGGTAAAGGTCGTATCACATTATTTATTTATAGGTCAACAATAAATTGTTAATATGTGAAATTTGTTGTGCGATAAACATCACGAGTGGACTGATAATGCTCGGACATCATCGGTGCGTAATGCCAGCTTTGCGGTTACATAATTCAAGTAGGATTCACATATTTAAATCTATATAGGTAGAGTCAGTGTTGCCTCATTTGAACATCTCCTTGTATCTGAGTAGGTAGTCATATTGTGATAATCGTTAGGTACTATAGGTGAAGCCGTATCGATGTCACAGACTGTCATTAGGTGTATTTGTATGTAGCGTCGTAGCGTGTACAGTGCAAGAGGTCTTAAAAAGTCTTTCTGGATCGGCTTATGTCGATCAGACTAGCTTAAGAACGTACCAGAACGAACGAGAAAGAAGTACACATCTGAAGGTTGTTTTAAGAGCTGCACTGTACTGTGGGTACGTTATGTTAACTCTTCAAACGCAAGATTCTCAGTGTAATACGCATTAAGTAGGAAGTGTGTTGTAAAAGTCGCCTAGGTAAATTAGTTTACCATCGAAAAGTAATGTTCCGCTCTGGAAGAATTCTACTTAAATACATAGATGATTTATTTACTTAAGAGTTCTGCGATGGTGTCGTGTGTAGCGTAAGAACTGTATTACATAGACATTTAATGTAGGACTTTCAATCGTGATATTATCATACGTAGTTGATACTTATTTAGAACTATTTAGAAAAATAATTTTATTATTTCTTTCTAGTGATAAATTATCTTCCTGTGATTTGTGACTATTAATAATTTTATACATGTTTTAGCTCAATCAACTGAAGGTTGAACCTCTCGTGGCTATAATTTTATTAAATAAAGCAATATCTATATATATTTAGTTAATTCTCATTCACTGTATACCCTGAAAGGAGTTTCCTCATAGTGATAAAGATTTCTAAGGACTGATAGATAATATCCCACCTACTTTTTTTTTTTTTATGGCATAGAGAAGACAAACGAGCACACAGGCCACCTGATGGTAAGTGGAAACTGTGACCCATAGACATTCGCAATCACAAGACTGCAATGCAATCCTACAGCTGCGTACGGACAGTGCGTTCCTGTGTTACGCGTAGTCTGGGTACGCAGTCCACGAGTACATTGCATACGCGTACAGCTCCTGTACGGACCGCCGCGAACCTGAACGCGAGGTTCATCGATCCAGAGCTGCGACTTGTCCATTTTGCCGTCCAAATACAGCGTCCCTGCGAGTGCGCGTCCGCTTTGACGCGCGGCCAAATACCGACTGATAGCGGCTCGCTGCGAGCCGAGCTCGCGCGGCACGCGTTCCCCCTGAGTGTACGCGTAGCTTCTAGTACGGACATGGCGTTCCAGTTCCAGGACACGCGTAACCGACTACGCGTACCAATGTACGGGCAGTCCGTACGCAGCTTAAGACTGCAAATGCGTTGCCAACCCTGAGGCTAAGATGGAATGCCTCTATGCTAGTCATTTCACCGGCTGTCTTATCCCCAAACCGGAACACAACAATGCGAACACTGCTGTTTGGCGGTAGGTTAATGGATAAGATGGTGGTAGCGATCCGAACGGACCCTGCACAAGGTCCTACCACCCGCAACGCAATACTACCTAATATCCGCGTTATTCGCCACTGGTACCTAATATCCGCATTTTCTCTTAAATATCAGGGATGCAACGATTCGGCTATTACGATACAATACTTATCATTAATTATTACGATAGCCGATGCATTAAATTATTAATTATCATTAAAAATTAAAACAGAAAATATTTTTTTAATGATTCGATATATTTTCGAATGACATCATAATATTCATAATTAGCGTAATACATACATATAACTACGCAACCCTACCTCAACTTGTGATAAAAACTCATTTTTAAAACTGTTTGAAGTTATAAATGTTAACTCCATCTTTTTACCCTACCCTGACTCAGTCTCGACCGGTCACCGGATCACCGGTTATAGTGAAAATTAATCTACCAGCGCTTCGGACAAGTCCATCATTGCAGAGAAGAAGCATCGCAAGAAACTCAAGCAGAAGGTAATTTAATAAATCTCCAAATAAAATTATACCTAAAAGTAAGTAATGTAAATAAGTATTACATAAGTAATAATTATACACACTAACATGAAGAAACACAACAAATAAAATGTTGCTGAAGCATCAACAGTCAGTACATTTTTACATATAAAAACATCTGTTAACATCGGCTTTCCATCTATAGTTTGACCGACGACGTGCCGACACAATAGTGTCAAATAATAATTTTAAAATAACAAATTACAGCCGAGTTGACCCAAGTTCATTATATTATATTATAACCAAAAATATTTTTCTCAAACATGCTCAGAAAAGAAGGTTTTTCTTTCGAAAAACATAGACAAAAAAGCCTCATCTTCTTCCTTGGAGTAAAATAAACGTAAAAAAGTAATTCCTGTCCGCTGCGATATATTATTCTAAAATGCTTTCTATTACATTTACAATTTGTGGGTGGGGTGTGAGTTAAAAAAAAGGTCAGGGTTAAGCGCGGTGAAAATGGTATTTCCATCCTTAGGAAGATAAAAAAGATTAGATTTAGGAGAAAAAATCTGTAAAACTCATTTATTTTTGGCTTGTAGGTACTATCATACCATTGGAACCTTGACCCACCATAGAACTGTGTCACAGAGACGTTATGATTCAAGTCATAAGAAGTGTCAAACAAATTGTTTTATAATGTCACTGTGACACCGTTCTATGGTGGGTCAGGGTTCCATTGGGCTGATAGTACTAGGTAGATCATGCAAAAATGTTTTACAGCCATTTCGAAATAACACTGACTTTTTATATTCGGTTAAAACAGCGTCAAGAATAGCGTCTGAATTTAACTTTTTGTATCTTAAATTCTAACGAACGCAACGTGCTGTAAATACGAGGTACCACCTCGCTAGTAAAATTACTGAGCCGCTCTTCGCGCGCATGGGACGCCATCTGCACAGCTGTTGAAGAAGCCTAAAACCACTTCATACTAATATGCAACAAAACCTACGCAAGAATTAGGACCGGACAAACACTCAGCAATAATGTCCTTTACAGACAATATTACTATCCGAAAGCGGAAGAACCGTTTAAATATGTCTGACAGCATATTAGACTCTAGAAGTAATCCCAATTGTAGTCACACTAGTTTACCACATATATCAAAATGTGACTTATCATTAGTAAATGATTTAATGGGTCAAGTGGACCAACTGAGAACTGAACTTGAAATAGCAAATGAAGAGGTTTCTAGACTATCACTGGAAGTATCTGAGCTTAAAAGTTCAAATGACTTATTTAAGAAGAAAATTGCCATCTTCAAGTCTGTCACCGCATCGGATGTAATCAGTCAGAAGCACTCATTGACTAAACTAAACGCTAGAACATCGGTGACACCATCCTATAGACGCATTAATCAGTTATGCCACCTAAAAACATCTAGTTTGCAACGCTCCAGTACTGTATGTCGGGTATTGGAAGATCTATCCTTCTCGCCCACCAAGCGTGTGAGTATTGAGACTGCCTCGTCTTCACTGCAGCAAGACCTTAATGAAACTATCGTATTTAGCCGTCAAGATATACCCACAAGTGCTTCTACCCCAAAACTACCCTGTCGTCATACATCGAGTCACGCAGATGGGAGTAGTCAGCCTCAGCCGGCGGCTAAAAAGCAACAGGCGCAAGAAAATAACTTAAATGAAAATCATAGTGAACCGCGCTCCCCACCGAAGTTATGCATCCTGAGCAGCAATAACAGCAATGCGATACTCAAAATTGCAACAAAAACTTTCAGCGAGCATGAGGTATGCCACTACCTCTTTCCGCATGGAGGGGTACTGCAGCTACTGGAGGGAATTGACACCAAACTTAGTAATTTCACAAAGAAAGACTGTTGTTTAATATTAATAGGAAATAGAGACTTTCTAACAACATATGATTATCCTAAGTTAGTTTCACAAATTAGAGATAAGCTCCAATATTTAAAGCACACTAATGTAGTGATTGGTTATCCAACGTTTCAGTTGAAAAATTGTAGCAATTTGTATAATAATCGAATTGAAGCCTTTAACAATATGTTGTATGCGGATGTTCTTGCGCACGAACATGCTTACCTGTTGGATACAAATAGGAATTTGCAGTACTCAATTAACATGTTCTGGAAAAGGACAGGCTATATTAATAATAAAGCGATGTCTTTAATTTTTAATGATTTCCTCAACTTTGTGAATTCGTCGCAGGCGGAAATGTCCACATGTCCTCGAGATGATGTTCCACAATGTTCTTCTTTTTTAGGCCAGAGTCACTCAGACATGCCATCCCTGTAGCACAACTACGTACTAAGCTGGATACTCGTTGCCGTAAAAATCGTTCAGTAAATATATTCTATCAAAATGTACGGGGCCTTAAGGGCAAAATAGCGATCACAAATAATAACTTGATAACCTTTGAAACTAGTATAATAGCGTTAACAGAGACGCGTCTTGGTGACTCGGTGTACGACTCTGAGCTATTCCCCAGCGACTACAGTGCGCTCCGCTGTGACCGTGTCGGCCGCGGGGGCGGAGGCGTCCTGCTTGCCGTCCGTGCGCCCTACTCCCTACAGCAAATTGACTGTGGTGCCCATCCACAGGATGAAATTATTTTCGCGCTCGTTACGAAGGGGCACCTCCGTTTCGTGGTGTGCGTACTCTACTTGGCTCCCCGGATACCTGACGAGCGCTATCACTCAGCTTTTAAATGTATAGAAAGAGTTATTAATACCAATTCGGTTCCCGTTATAATATTGGGTGACTTTAACTTATACTCAGCCTCTACCACCGTACGAAGCGCCTTTGAGAATTTACTCTGTCATTGCAACCTAACACAGCAGAATGGTGTACTGAATAGTCTTAACCGGTTGTTGGACCTGGTGCTCTCTGATGAATCTACTTCTCCGGTTAGGGTTACTCAGGCTGCTGTTGGTCTGGTCTCATTCGAGAGGCATCATTCTCCTCTTAACATAGAAATGTCGTGCCCTACCGTATTCAGTAACCAAATCCCATTCTCATGTCGAAACCAAACTACTACTGTTACGCCTGTAAGAAACTACCGGAAAGCAAATTTCCACCTTCTTTACCATAGGCTCGCGACCGTTGACTGGTCACAACTGCATGCCATTAATGAAGTAGACGACTGTGCTAGGTGTTTCTATAACATCCTTAATGATGCGCTAAGCGAGTCTGTGCCGCTTAAAAACCCCAGAAATAAACAAAATCAGCAATTTCCCGAATGGTACACTCCCGGACTCATTCAATTAAACTCGGTAAATAACTCATACCATAGACTATACAAGCAGACAGGAAACCAATTATATTACGCATTTTTCTCGTACTATCGGAGGACGATTAACCTGCAATCGGACGCAGCTATGCGAAATTTTATCCAGGATTTACAAAATAATATCATAAAGGATCCTTCCTCGTTCTGGTCTTATGTTAAACGCCTTCGTGGGTCTAGCCAACCTGCCACATTTGGCAGCATGACATCCCAAGAGGTCGCAGACGCATTTGCTGACTTCTTCAGGAGTGTGTTCCTTTCTAATGCTCCTACGCTAGATGTAGAGGCTGCCTGTGCAATGGCTGCAGCGCAATTTGTGGGACCAAGTGATCGCCGCATATCACTAGAGTACATCAGTGAAGCTGACGTGCGAACAGCCATTAATCGATTGCGTCCCAAGCACACCCAGGGACCCGATGGGGTACCGCAATATATAGTTAAGGATTGTCGTGAGGCATTCGTGCAACCACTGCAATATCTGTTTAATTTGGCTTTAAGGACCAAAACGTATCCCTCAGAGTGGAAAACCAGTAAAGTTCTACCCATCCATAAGTCTGGGTCCAAATCTGATATTCAGAATTATAGACCGATTGCTGTACTGCCAATTTTCGGAAAAATCTTTGAATCAGTTATATATGCACAAGTTTTTAAGCAATTGAGAGGTTGGTTTTGTGATGAACAGCATGGTTTTTTGCCTAAGAGATCAACAGCGTCCAACCTCCTCAACATTGTAACCCTGGTTGCTAATAATTTGGATCAAAGGAGGCAAGTTGACGTTGCCTACTTTGATTTTAAAAAGGCTTTTGATAGAGTCGACAGCGACGTCTTGCTTATGAAACTGTCTATGGCTGGTTTTAACACACATCTGCTTGAGTTTTTAGCCAGTTACCTTTCCGAAAGGTACCAGTTCGTGCAGTATGAAGGATCCAGGTCTAATAGGTTCTTGGTAACTTCTGGGATTGGGCAGGGAACCAATCTTGGACCCCTATTATTTTTAATATTAATCAATGACCTGCCAACAGCAATAAAGTTCTCAACGTGCCTTTTATTCGCTGATGACGTAAAATTGGCACTGCCTGTTAGCAGCCCTAGCGACTCAATTTTACTTCAACTGGATATAGATGCTGTTGGCATGTGGGCCTCCAATAATAGTCTCTCCCTTAACAAGGATAAATGCGCGGTAATGACCTATACACGTTCACGCCGCCCTATAGACTGCACGTACCTGCTGCTGGACGAACCATTAAAGCGTGTAAGCGAAGTAAAAGATCTTGGCACGTACTTTGATTCGCAACTCTCGTTCAATCAGCACATAACTAGGATCTGTAACGAAGCTAGGAGATGTCTAGGATTTGTCATTCGCCAGGCCAAATTGTTTACTAGCCGGCACGCAATTAGTGTCCTGTACAATGCATATGTCCGTAGCAGGCTTGAGACTAATGCCGCCATATGGAATCCCCATGAGCAGCGCTACACGCTACTCTTGGAGAGGGTCCAGAAATCGTTTGTCCGTTTCCTGTACAGAATAATGTACGGTTTCTACCCTTTCATTTACCCGTCTCTCTTCTTGCTAGGTATGGTGGAGTACACGTCCTTGGAGGCTCGGAGGAATATTTATTTAATTAAATATTTCTTCCAACTTATACGAGGTCGTTTAGCCAATCCGCAGCTTCTGTCGCAAATACGTATACGGGTTCCTCGTGTTTCCACCCTGCGTGACCGCCGCCGCAGTTTTTTCGCCATCCCTCCGGCCAGGACGCGTGCTCTCGCTTCATCCCCCTTACACCAAGCCCTATCACTTCTCAATGCTATCCTGGATATTGATCGCCAGCTTGACATTTTCTTCACCCCAGAGTCAAGGTTTTTAACCGCATCATGTCGTTTTCTAGAGGCAAGAGTGACTCCGAGCTCAATTTAGGTAGTTAGCATAGCATACGAGTAGTATTTAAGTAACTAGTTGTTTTTCTATGTAGTAGTATTGTATAGCGTAAGCGGACATGTTCATAATTATACTATATTTTCTTATTTATTTTGCTATTGGGACATGTTAAATTGAATGATAGTATGTAAGTTGACGTAAATAGTATTGTGTTAATAATTAGTTTCATACCATTTTGACATAAATAGTGTAATTAAATGTGTAACAATTAGCACGTAAGGTTTAACTGTGAGTGCTAATTGGTAATAAATAAATAAATAAATAAATAAATAAGAATAAAATAACACTCATAAATTATATATGACAATAATCTAGACCAAGAAATTCGTGACAATAACATAGAAACATTTGTTTTCACTTTAATCTCAGTCGACATGGCACCCTCGAACTATAGGCGCACTCGCTTAAATGTCTCGCGTGCAAATGGTTAACAATCGAATATTTCTGGTCCAGCAACAAGTCAAAAAAGCATGTGAACAATTCTTTTTTCAAAACCACTTTTCACAATTTTATTTCTAAGATCTAATGTTTATTAGAGAGAAATAAAATATGAATATGCAATAAAATAGCAAGTGTTAATTTTTTGAATTTTTAGCTGGGGTGTTATTCTCAAAAAACCACGGACGGTCGGACGGACGAGCGAAATCGCTGCGGCGAGTTTAAGTAGTCCCGTCAGAGCGAACAAAACACATTTTAGCGCGTTTTCAATTAAGCAGCCTTATAGAATAGAATAGAATAGAAATCTTTATTTCAGGCCGACAGACCCATAACATTTGTTAGTAACAGAGGTACTTAGACTATGTTAGTACTACTACCTACTACATTTTACTTATTTATTTATTTATTTAATATATGTAAAAATAGGTTTGACTTGTCCTACCCAGTTAATCAAAATTGGACAGTCAAACCTGCCAGCTATCATTTTCAGGATACTGTTGGGGCTTTTCCTGACGCGATCCATGTGTGATGCGATTTTCTTACGCATGATCGCCAGGAAGCCGTCTGTGCGCGACTCCGTAAACATACCTGAGGCGCTGCACCACCTCGCCAGGCCAGGCCCAGCAGTATCCTGAAAGCGTTATTGTATTGCACGCGAAGGGCGTTATAGTTAAGCTCGTTTCGTATACTTAACCCACAGGCTGCTCGCGTAAAAAGATTGACTATAAGCTTTAAATAGCGCAACTTTAACCTCATTTGAACATCTCGCAAACCCGCGGGCCAGCATATTGCTTCTCACTGATAACGCCCTACGCTCCCTTTCAATATCTTGATCATCACACAGGTCGTCAGTGATTATGTGACCAAGATATTTAAAACTATGCACTGTTGTAAGTACAGTGCCCCCAAGAGTGACCGGAGGTACGTAGTAGGGCTTTATTTTACCGGCTTTGAACACCATCAACTCACTAGGTATATATATTATTGAGACATGTGTTCATGTGTTCTTATACGTTCGATCCATCGGCAGAAACCATGCTGATGAATTGAAAATGCACGCGCTAAAATATGTTTTGTTCGCACTGACGGGACTACTTAAACTCGCCGCTTGGACATTCATTCGTTCGTCCGTTCGACCGTCGTTGTTGAGAGAATCACTACCCAGGTTCGATTCCCGGGTGAGACAAGCCAATTTTTTTAAAACTTTTAATATAGTTTTGTTTCTTTTATTAGATAAAAGAATGTTTATGTAAAATTATCTAACTCAAGGATTTAAGGTAGTCCCCTCCAGGGCCCATATTTTTTTCCACTCAGTATACATTAAACTAAACGATGTACATAAAGTGGATGAGTGGCACTTATCCCAATCCTGAAATATGCCTGAAATAACAAATCCAGAATTCGCTAATGCCGAGGTCATAGGTTCTTGTGACTTTTATGTCAATTAGTTGTACTACGAATACTAGACCGACTTGTGCGCGCTATTGTTCAAAGTTTGTGTTTCATTTCTGTTGAAAAGAAAGGTAACATAAGATGCTGTTTTAAAGAAGAGTTAACTTTAATGAGAGGTTAATTTTCATATATTCAAAACCGTGGATAGAGTAATGAAGTCTCGTTAAAATTTGACGTTTGCTACGTACAAAATGTGTTAAATTATAACGAGACGTCACAACTCTGTCCATGGTTTTGATTATAGGAACGTACCACTAGTGGTCATAACTGTACCTGTAAGATCGTGTAAGATAGGTCAGTGTCGGCAGGGGTGGCATGGCAAGGCGCACCGCGACGCCGCAGAGTGCAGCCGAAGCAGCGCCGGGGCAGCGCCGGGCGGGCGCACCGGGCCGCCGCGGGTGAGAGGGGCGCGCGGGGCGCTTATTGAGGCCAGTATTTAACCGCGCGACGGCCGCGCAGCGACCTGTTGTGATCCCGTCATGGCGCGCTTCGCCCGTGTAGCTACTCTGGCCGCGTGCCTCATATTCGCCTGCGGTGAGTCCTAACCTTTATAGCTTACGCCTCCACACACCCATCTCGCGACGTCACGGGTAACGCGACGTCACATTTGTTAACCGGTGCTCGCGTCAGTGTCCCACTAGTGAACTGTGAAGTTGACCCGAGTCCCCGACTCATCGCGACTGTCGCGAGGTAGGCTGTTTCCGCAGAGTATACGAGCAAATGCAGCCGTGCATCGCGCGGCCAAAGGACGTCGCAGGCCTTTCAAGGATATTCAATCACATCCGAGCGCCGGCAAGTGCCTATCGCGACTACCTTATGCGTGCCGGGATGCTTAGCTACTCGACTCTTTCGCGTGTCTGTATATTCCGGTGTTACAAAATAGAAACATGTAATTGTTTGCGAACATTTGGTAATAGTGGTTAAGCATTTAGTGCATTTGGTAATCACGATAGCGGCCAATACAGATGCAACCTTAGTAAGTGATTGCAGGCGCATGTAAAAGGTCACACAAATTTACATTGGAATGCACATGGGCGGTACAAACGGAGTGGCAGTTGGCAAATTTTTAGCGTTTTGCAATAGTAAGTGTTTGATAAAAACACTATTTAGCACCTGGCGCGGCGCGCGCTAGCGGCTGACTGCGCGAGAACTTTCACATTCGTTCTGCGACGTCTCGTCGTGCGCCCGCGCAGTGACGTCATGCGCCGTCCACCCTTACCGCGCCGCTCGCGGAATGTTGCATCAACCACTGTATTACCACTAACTCGGAAACGTTACCTTGTTTATTATTTGCTTATACTTTAGCATTTTCCAATATTTAACATATATCGAAATATCATAGGACGTTTGGTATTAAGCAGACAAGTGTAGTGAGCGTGAGTGGTAGTGCACCACATTGAAATAACTTATCAAATACATACCTAGGTACCTATTTAATAATTACAAATAACTCAATGTGTCAATATTACGTGTTTGGGAAGCTGAGGAAGATATTCAATTATGACTTGCGAAAATTATGACTTGAAACACATAATGACTAAAAATAATTATGGCAGTCAATAGAGACCCCTATTTAACATTGAAACATAGAACATGTAAAAAAAAACAATTCCTAAAATGTTAATGTTGGTAAACGCATAGGTTATAATAATAATAAGGGTATATTAAACATAATAAATATACATAACAAATACTTCGTTGAGCTTACGACGAAATAATCAAGAATCGTAAGTAGCAATTTTATCACCTTTATGCCATACTTCGTACCCTACCTAAGTTCACAAAGCACTCGATACGAATCAAGTTTTAAATTATTATTTGTTATTTGCGTAATCTGTTGGGATCAAGTTTGTGCCAAACGGCTCGCTAATTAACCTCGTCTCTAATGCAACTATGTAAGTAGGTAGCACATTAAATTTGTAATTGGAAATTTACCATTTCCCAAGGCGGGCAATTAGTTTAGTTCCGACGTTGAAGCTTTAAAAATTGAATTACGTTTCGATAATCGGCGTCGTCAGTCGGTATGTCGCGGCGCGCGGCGCCCCGCGTGCTACGCGCGGAGTCCCCGGCTACGTGCGTAGTGCCGCGCTACGCCAGCTCCGAGACGCGCATCGTCTTGCTCGGGATCAACGATTGGCCGAGGCCTTCATCCGGCATTGATCTAGGTGATGAAGCCGACCATTAACTGACAATTAGCCAAATATAATTGACGTTCAAGAGGCACAAAAATAGGCAAAACCAACCCATTTTAAAAAAAACTGTGAAATTCTCCTTTTGAGACAGGACATTTCGAGTACCTAGTCAAAAATACTTCGCAATTTTTCTTTGTGAAAGTTGTGATTTTAGTCTGAGAGGGCACCGCCGTTACGAGTAACATTAACGGATTGAGTACCAGCAGAACGCAGCACTCAACACACAAAGACAGATAATAGTTACATCTTTTTGCATAATAATTCATCACAATTTAATTAGAGAAAACACGGCCAAGCAAAGGACTGGCAGCCCAGGGCATTACGGACTACGTTGGTTGTATGCTGTTATTGCTAGAACCCGATTTTAAATAAAACGATTCCCGAATAGAGGACCCCTCAATCAGTCGCCTAAACATAAATGCCGAGTCCGGCCGCGGCAGACCGGGCTGTGACTACTGCGACTAATAAAATAATACA
This sequence comes from Acleris laterana, assembly GCA_963966035.1. NCBI lineage: Eukaryota > Metazoa > Arthropoda > Insecta > Lepidoptera > Tortricidae > Acleris > Acleris laterana. The sequence continues at coordinate 9,953,374 of OZ014439.1, forward strand.
TAAGCCTAATATTTGATAAGATGTTATCAAATATTGAGTTTGCTAATACGAGTACACAAACTGAAAACACATCAATGTTACATGTAAAAGAAGAATTTTAATGTAGGGCTAAATATAAGTCAGGTATTATATGATTCCTCGACTTTCCATAAAACATGTCAAAGAAAGACCATTTTCACCCAACGTGATATTTACCTACTTTAAAATTATGGGTACGAACATGAAGAAAATTGCTATGATGTATTAATAAAAAAACGTTAAACTTCACCGTAACTACAAGTAGCAATAAAATAAGTTATTCAGTATTTACTATCTAGATGACTTTCCCGCCATGTGTTCCCAATCCATTATGATATGGAGCACTTAACTCACATAAGTCTGCGGTACCTAAATACGTTTATTATGTCAGTATGTCTGTAACATTTAATTAAACGATAGCAAACAATCGAACTGCGCGGAATAATTGTCTGTTGCGATGCTAATTACCCGCGTATTACAACAACCAATGACTGTATCCGTGCGGCACCTGGAGTCCACTCCAATGTTTACACAGACCACAGGAGACCGGATGGTAAGGGAAGCTGTGACCCATGTATTCTCAAGACTATAGTCTAAACATTGCAATGCTAAAACTGCAAATGCGTTGCCAACCCTAAGGGCTAAGATAGAATGGGTCTAGGTATGCTAGATAATCATTTAGCTTATTAATGAAGGAGGGCGAGTCGTTGTGGCGATCCTTCGGGCGCCTGCGGCAGCGGCCAGCACCAGATGATGATCTAGCTGGGAAAAATAGTTTTGTAAATTAATTCTGTACGAGTCTGTGTGACATGACTTAAGAAAAGTTCGTTTTGTATTTAGTCCTAATTTAGAATCGTTATAGGAGGTGGGTTAATTCACAGAAGGGTAAAAAAATACGAAGGAGTCATTTGTTTACATTCGCACACACACAGCAGGGTTGGCTATGATAGATGCCAAACTGGTTTTGAAATAAAATGCAACAAAATTGCTTCTTCCATTTATTTCTAGAATGTTCGATGAGTCGGTCTCTCTGAACAGGTCTCTGACAGGACATTTATTAGATACTAGATTTTTCTCGCGACTTCGTAAGCCTAGACTTCTTTAATCGTTATTCCCTCGGTTTTATTGGGATGATAATTATTTTATTTTCTTTCCCTGGTTTACCAGGGAAAAAGCCATACCTACCAAATTTCATTAAAATGGTTTCCACGGTTTAGCTGGGAAAGTGTAACAAAGAAATAGTCGCAGTTCGCATTGATTAATAGAGGCATTCCTCCAATTAAGTCTTTAGGGCTGGCAACGTATTTGTTTATAGTGTGGAGAATGCAGATATTTACGGCTCTCAGAACTTTATTATCAAGTGCCCTGTGGGTTCGTTTACCTTGTCTGTGCCATATAAATACAGCTTCTTAAGTAAGTAATATTATGGAAAATAGTTTGCAAAGCTTTGAAACTCTGAAAGACTTGAAAAAAACATACGATCGAATGTGGGTTAGGAAAGAAATTCATGGTAATTTGTTTAGAAAGCGGAAGGATCCGTCATCCGTTTTCCAAACAAATTACCAGACTTTTCAGACTTTTCCACATTGACCAATCTAAATGAGCCACCCTGTACATGAGTAAATTATCCAATGCAGAGCTTCTATTTTATTCACTGCCAACCCAAAAACAAGGAAATGAGAACTAAAATCACACTCGTTTTCAATATAAATCTTATGAATAGGTATATTGATTGCCTTAAACACCCAAACTTTCTTTAAACTATAAACAAGCGGCACGTCTCGATGACATTTGAAAGTCAATCTCTCGCGTTGATGCGCGCGCCAGGCTTACGTCGCGTATCGAAAGATTTTGAGTTAGCGTTTCCTGTTATCAGTGAAATGCTCGAGTTTAAAGGGAGTGCCTTTGAATGGAAAGTAGAGAGGCGGCTTTAAATATTCATTAGGCCGGGTGTCGGCATGCGAGGCACGCGCGCGGTCGTCGGCCGCGGGGCCCGTCGCCCGCGCGGCTCGCGGCAGCCGGCCGTACCCAGGACACGTGCGGGCGGCGCGATCGCTGCCCTATCACGACTTGCGCCTTTACATCAATAACAAATATTCAGCGCACACAGGTCGTGCGACCTCGCTCATCTCTAAAGAGCAGAACTAAAAGCTCACAGAGCCACATTGATCACCAGTCTATCTATTTACTAGCTGTCAATCAACACTCATCATCCTGTCCTTGTCCCACATCGCACCGCGTGGGTTTGAAACAATGTTTTCTTCTTCTGCTCTCATCGATTTATCAACTATCAACTCAGTACATATACATCTTGTACACTTTCTACACAAAATTTTTCACGCAATCTTCACTTTTTTTTCTCCCTCAACCCTTTTGTGCATCTACATCCATACTCGTTATTCTTTTTGTTTGGTGTCCTTCACCCCTCATTTCATGTCGTTTATGGATTCCGTTATGGATAAATACAATTACTTTACAAGATCTGGTTTTGTTAAACATAAGACAACGGTATTTTTAAACACAGACGTGTTTTGCCAAGGAGATTAAAAATCAATACATTAACTTTTCCGCAAAACAAATTTATTTTCGATTATTAAATATATTGGTTTATTGTGGTGAGCAGCGCGGCGGGCCTGGCCGTCGACCGAGGTCTCGTTAAACTGTACAAGTGCGGGCCTAGTGTGGTTGCGTTCGTCGCGTGAACAAATGTGGATAAAGCATCCGTCACTCTCGTACTTATATACATACGTATCTGACAGTGACGGATGTTTTATCCACATTTTGTCACGCGATAAAGACAGCCATATTAGTCCCCCTGGGGCCTTAATATGACTGCGTTTATCGCGTGACAAAGTTTGGATAAGGCATCTGTCACCTTCTGACATGTAAATAATTACGAGAGTGACGGATACTTTATCCACATTTGACGCGCGATATAGACGCAGCCATACTGGGCCCGCTGGTCCTATTTCTTCCGACACATTTATATGGAAATTACCCAACAAGCAAAATCAGTACTTATAGTGTTCTCAAGCCTATTTTTTATTGTACTTATAAGATACTTGAAGTTTGCTACAAACAAGGAAATGGGCGCAGTTATAGGAGCATGCTTTCTTATAACCATCTTATAATCAACTAGCAGAAAGTCACTAGGCCCTATAATACACTTACAGAAGTTCTACCAGAGTACAATTGCTCCTATAACGTTCTGAGACTACCCATTTACAAGTTTTATAACTCTTATAAGTATCTCGCATGAGCATCATACTAAAGCAATCTTATTTATAACGCACTACTAATATACTTAGTTATTAGTTATAAGTACATTTTGTAAACATCTTTCCGTTGTTTCGGCCGGTGGGTGTGGTGTGTTTGTGGGAAATAAATACTAAAAAACAAACGTAAGTACCTATTTTTCTTATTAATCTAACTAATATAATTTGTAATAGTGTAGAGCATTATGTAAGTATTGTAAAATACTGTATGTATAGTGTGTGAATTTATCGGGGAAGTCATTTTTATTGTAAATGTCAACCATAATTTGTTTAATTCTACAATGCCCATGGAAAAAGTGTACATATCATATATCTTGTTAAAATAATATTACCACATTTATTAAGAACATCCGCCATTTTCTAAAAATTCTCTGCATTGAGTACGTTATAGGACAATTATAAGTAAATTTGCACTTAAGTATAGCAGTTTTAATCCAGATAACTTGCCGCCATATTAAAACGTATTAGGGTTCCTCACGAAATCTTCTTACTATCTATAAATCCTAAGAAAGTTAATTTAAGTTAAAAGTAATGTTTCGGTTTGGTTGTCCATGGTTACAAATTTAAATAAAACTACTTAAACGGATTATATCGCGTACCATTTCTTAAATTCATCCCGTATGAAATACACTAGATTACAGATTACAATCATCAATGAGACAATTTTAGTTTACCTGTCATGCTTTTTTTAAATAAATTATTGTTGTCTTTTCAGTTCTTTTCGAAATGGTGGTATATTTAGACGTTGACTGCTTTTTAAGTAAAGATGACCTTATGAAACCTACCCTACCCTACCCTTTTACCCTATCTGAAAAGTGTTATGGATGTGGACGATTCACTGATTCAAGAATGAATCCCCACTTTATTGTTAACGTAATCAATATTAAGAAACTACTTAATATAAAACAATTGTGGTGTCAAGGCTGCCAATATATGCTCGTGTACAATCATTACATGGAAGATGAGTGTTACTACTGCTATTAAAAAAAAACACAATCATTATCAACCAAGTTTTAGAACATCATAATATTATTATTTAGATTTCATACAGAATTCTGTAAGTAACGTCACTCTTTTCATCGTTGTAGTCTATGTTACTTCCGAAACAACTGAAATTTCTTTATTAGTGTGTAATAAGGTCCGTGCATCTCTTGGTAAAACGTTACTTAATCTTTTGTTAACAACAGCAGATAGTTCATTTAAGGCTCGGTGAGGTACCTATATTGAATTTTATAGCCCATTTTCTTATATCTTCAACCAAATCACAATTTTTTTCATACTCTGTGGTTTTTTCTAAGTCAAAGTCGTATTCATCTCGTTCGCTATCCGAGTCTAAAACACACTCCACCGCGGAACCCTTATTTTCTTCAGTTGTATTTGCACTTGACGCACCAGGTTCACTTTCTAATACAGATGAACTTGTTTTCGTTAAATTGGGCGTTACTAATTCTGTATTACATTTTCTCACTTTTCTTCTATAATTGCCGCTCCTTTTAAATCGTTTCCATTCGCTTACATCCATTTTAAACGACTTTCCCAATACAAATTCTAACAAATGATTCAGCAAAAAATACCAAACGTTTACTAGTAAGGTGTTTGATCAAATAACTTATAAGATTATTTCATCTAATAAGACTCTTACCAAGTACAATTTCATTTATAAGAACATTGGACAAGACTAATAGCGATGTAGACTTGTAATAACCTCAGCTTAGTATCTTATAATATCTTATTCTCTTACAAAATGCTACTATAAGATCAAATATTATTCAGGCCTATTTGATCTTTCTGCAAACTGTTATAGGAGACTTAAACCTATAACTGTCTTATAAGACGATCTTGTAGGTAACTAGAAGTCTGTAAAATAAAACCAAATGATCTTAAGACTATCTACGCTGGTGAAATGTTACTATAAGTATAAGTATCCTGTAACTGTTTAGTGCTACAATCTTGTAGCAAACTATAAGGCTGAAATATAAACATGAATGCTCTTGAGTATGTTACCGCTTATCGTATGCTATTATAAGTATATGGCTCTACGTCAATGTCTCTATAGGAACGTTATTAGTAAAAAAGTACTTATAGTCTTTATTTATAGGAATACTTTGCTTGTTGGGTATCTACTTATTTCAGACTAATCACAATATAATGGCAATATCTCGATGACCCTGCTCTATGACAAATGTAGGTGTTATAAATCAAGCGAAATTAATTCGGGAATATAATTAATGAGGCATTAAGCAAAGTATGTAATGGTAGAAATATGTGTTTGACACGTGAAGATGATGGAGATGATGATGGTGATGATTCGGAACCAATTTTTATTCAAAACTCAAAATGCAAAGTCATCAATTCGGTAATGAAATAACAAATTATAAAGTAATACTTGTACTTTATCGGTGCTGAAAGAGTAACATGTTCATTTCACGACATGGTCAGCGCCGCCGCACATTTAAGGGACAATTAACTCGTTCCTTTTTAAAGCGTGTATTTGGAAAATTGTTATTAAGGAACGACTTGGTGATTGAGTGACTCTGAGTCTGCCGGAATAGTGTTACAGCGTGTCAGCCGCGCAGAGCCCGCCGCGCGTGGGAGCGCCGCCGCTCGGCTCACGCAGAAACCTAACCCTCTGTTTTTGTGCTCTACATATCGCATTGCGCAACGGTGTCAACGGAGCCAATATAATTATAAAGCAGTTTTTCTGCTCTACATAGTGTCACGTGAACCTCTTACGGCATTGATGAACATAGTATTTATACGGCATTGTCTTTACCCAGCAATCAGACTCGTTATTAGGTACTGTTTTTATGTGGTTTTTATTCTATATTACTTTTTTTGGCATAATGTAGTCAAACGAGCACGACGGTACTTAGTTCTGACGGTACATGTGATCTAAGAACTATAGACATTTGGATTCTCAAGACTATACAATCTTAAGACTGCAATGCGTTGCCAGCCCTAGAAATAAGCTGGAATACTTGCCTCTAGTTACATATAATGTGAACGCTGCCGCTTCGTGGTTGGTTAAAGTTTAAGTTTTGATCCAGACGGACCTCGCACACTGCCCCAACACCACTAAAACTATCACTATTTGGTTGTCAATATGTAAGTTAACCAACTCCTGCTATTATTGGAAACTAGATTTTGGAATACGTACGTATGTAATAATAATAGGTACTATGGTAGTTAAGAGCTGATCTGATGATGAAGTCCGAAGGTGCCCCAGGATCTTAAGTATTTCTCTCTCTCTTTCTCTTGCCTATAGACACACAATACCACTACATATGCAATTCCACGCTCTTGCTAATTCTTCTAAACATAAAGTACATCTATCGCGTTTGGACACGTTAGATTGGATAATTAAATTCCATGACTTGGATGCATGCGAAAATTTACGTCAATGCTTGGTGGTGATTGAATAACTCAAGAATTTAACATTGAATATATGAAAACCTCATCGGTAACAGTCAACTGTCTTTAAATTTACTACGAAATGAAGTGTGTGCAAGTCAGCAGATGTCGCTGCATATATATTTGAAATACTTATTTGGACTACACAGTTGAAGTGTGTAAAATAAGATAGTACCGTGCTCTCACAGCCGTGGTTTGCATAACCGTGCATAGTGCGGCCGCGCGGCGCGGCGCCGCGTACAAAAGACATCAACGGGCGCGCCACCTGTCACTTGTTCGGTTTTCACTTATTCTTAGGGAAAGCGTACTCGATATCTACAAAAACATTCATCAGCTATTCATATTAAAGGGTTAATGTCACGCGTAACCAATCACTAAATCAAGTACCAAACACGTGGTAGATCCGGGTCAAAGAAAACCAGTTCTTATTTATCATTTTGGACGGTGACTAATTATGCATTTTTGCCATGTCGAAATGTATATCTTGGATGGTTCTTTATATCTAAATAGCGTTTTAATTATTGATGACCTAAATTTGCTTTTGTAATTCAACAGAAGTGGCTAAATTGCCTTATTAGTTACCAAATGCCTGGCTCAGAAAATATTAGTATACAACAAGTTGTTATAAAAACATAAAACCAAGTTAGAAAAACATGTAATAGGTACATAGGTCACAAGTACAAGAAAGTTGACATCTGAATAAATTGCAACACCAAAGAGCAATAAATTTAGGAACAAAGAGTTATTAAACATGCAAGCGCAGCTCGGCGCATGAACTAATCGCGTGAGCGAGACGGCGCCGTGTAGCAACCGGCCGGCGCGCGCCGCGCCCGCTGGGCCGCGTCAGCGCTGCCAACTGAGAACGCTTTACACTATCTTGCGTTAGAGATCCATCGCACACACTTCGTAGGTTTACACAATTTGCATGATAACTTCGCGATAAGTACCTGTCTATTACACGTAGTTAGCTCAGTCACTGCGTAAACGGTATTACTGATGAAGATGTGCAACTTGATCATAAATAGGGGAGATACAATACGCTATTTGCAACTTAGTATGCAACATGTCGACACGGTGACTATAAAACATGTAATCAGCATTTTAGGTTGTGACGAAAGTTGCAAGAAATAATCTGTGGGTGTTTACCATTGTTGTGCAGGTGGTCGACGCGCTGGGTAAGTTGGTGAAGCCACCAGTCGTAATTCACAGAGGCTGGGCGACGTTTCGAGACTGGTTTTTTTCTATTAACTTCTCAATGGTGAAGATTAGGCTTTATCAACCTTAGATAAAGCAATATCACGTTCATTAAGCCAAGTATAAAGTCATTAGATATAACTAAAATCAAAGACAGAGGCCTCTAACACATCTGATTTCATCGGTCAATGTTTACTTCGCTACATAATCTTGTTTTGCCAAAAATGGGACAAAAAATAGACAAAACTTTAAATGTAAAACACGCTGTTATTATTATGAACGTTCAAGCAGTGTCATACATACGAGTATATACAGGTCCTTACTGGCAGCCACGCTCCAGCCCGCGGCGGCCAGCAAGACAGTTAGATAATACCTATCGCGAGAGGCGTTTCCTCGTGTTACGCGCACCATGCTGTATGTCTATGAGTAAACACTTATCACAGGTGGTTAGATAAAAATCTCAGAAATGCAACATGTCAGAACTAAGTGTCTGGAATGCAGAAATATAATCTTACGCACATTATTGAATTGAAAAAAAGTTTAAAGCTCATGTGAGCCATTAGTGAGCCATCAGTCAGCCGATGTGCGTGCATTGCCTAGTTGTTGGCACATTTGGCAAAATGTTTAATTTAGTTTCATATGTAAAAACCTTAATATGTAATTATTTCTTGTTATTTAAAGTTAGTGACAAAAATTATGTATGTCGACCGAAATACAGTATAATTCTTATTCTCTAGAAATTTTGTGACACGGATCGCAATTCGTCAATACTCCGAACTCATTATCTTACTCATTAATAAACTATCGGCTTCTGCCCATGTATTATATTATGTATGTGTGTAGAAATAAGCTAAAAATTTAATATTAAATTAATAAAGCTTTCCTTTTTTGCAAAGTACCACCCCCATGGCAAAGTACCACAGCTGTTGGCAGCATTTCCTCGTTGTATGTTTCTGATTATGTGCGGGCGAAAAATGCAATGACAAAATATATTATTGATACTCTTTTTCTATTTTTTATTTATTTAACGTCTAATAATTTAAATAATTTACTTGCAATTGTAATAAAAACCATTTGTTACATGTGTAATTAGTACCTGTAATATACATGAATAAGAGACGAAAAGCTTAACAGAGTCTGGTTTTTAATTCCCTTTTTACACTATGTACTTATTCAATAACGTCTTTATTGTAATATAAATGATAGCATTTTTTTGTTTTCACACTTGCCTAATGTCTAAATAAGTTAAATTACGCAAATCATAAAATGAATAATACTTATGTAGATCATCATTATTTAAATCGTTAAATATCAAGGAAATCAACAAATCGGTAGACTTTCTGAATACCATTTGAATAATTTCGTCAGTTGAAATTGCAGACAAAGGCTCAAAATGTCATCTATACTCGTAATCCTAGAAGAACTAGGAAAGAGTCGTCCTTGTCGCTTGCCCAAGCTGACATTTCGACGCTAGTCAAAGGTCACGTACGCTCTACTACCTCTGACATTTTACGCTTCCAAGTAACATTCTAACACGAATAAAAAGAGTTAATTAAATGTCAGTAAATGCTTTGTTGAAGCTGCGTGCATTCCTACGTGGTTTGTAATCGGTTGCAGCGTGGCAACGTAAGTGTGTTAGGAAGTATTCGGTAATTGTGACCAACGTGTATGCACGCAAGCACAGCACGCGACGCGCTTTGTGTGAAGCGACGGTGTTGGCCGCGGTGTAACGGTACTGTTTGTTTGCAGCGGATGCCGCCGGGCATCGGTGGAAGCGGCAGGCCGACGACGCCGGCAAGAAGGAGGACAGCCTGGAGCTGGAGCTGTGCAAGGACAAGGACGCCGGCGAGTGGTTCCGCCTGGTGGCCGGCGAGGGCGACAACTGTCGCGACGTTATACAGTGCACCGCCTCGGTACCTACCTTTAGCACTCCAATACAATTTTTATACGCGCACTCCGCTCCTTTTTGCTTGACAGCGGCCTTTATCGGATCAATGACATTATTTAAATTGCAAATTTCCTGTAATAAACCCGTTTTCAATTTAATTAACGCGCATGTACTCATACGAGCTTTACATAACTTTATGTCATCATAGAACCATGGTATACTAAAAGGCAAGCTCAACCATGTACGTGTGTTACAGAAAACTCATATAAACCGAAGCGAAGCGAGGGCGGGTCGCTAATTTACAAGAAGTACCATAACTCAGTAGTTTTGTCGTGTAAGTAACATCCATATTTTGTTTGAAGGGTATCCAAGCGATCCGTTGTCCCGCTGGTCTGTTCTTCGACATCGAAAAGCAGACCTGCGACTGGAAGGACGCCGTGAAGAACTGCAAGCTGAAGAACAAGGAGCGCAAGGTGAAGCCGCTGCTGCACACGGAGGAGCCGCTGTGCCAGGACGGCTTCCTGGCCTGCGGAGACGCCAGCTGCATCGAGCGCGGGCTCTTCTGTAACGGCGAGAAGGACTGCGCTGATGGCTCAGACGAGAACTCCTGTGGTAAGCTTCTAATCATTATTGCACATTTCATAACTCGCGCACGCACGAAATTGTTTTCGTGTATTCCTCAAACAGCTACACCTTTTTTACTACAATTCCTTAAAAGTAAATGCAGCTGTAATAATACAACCAATATAAGGTGTGGTTCGCCCTGTAACCATATACGAATAATTATAATTATCGTGATGACCTCACGCTCCCATTTCCTGGTGGATGTTGTCATAATATAGCATGCCGAAGAAATGCAACTGGTATAGAAAACAAGGCCTCCTCCATTCTGTCCAGCTGGCAGTTATAACAAGTATTCCGACACATTTCTGAATCTTTACACGCGTACCGCGTTAAATTTAATTAATTTATGAGTACATGTTTAAAAAAAAACAAACGTCATGTCTCACGAGTTCACTACTAACGGTTTTATATGTAGTTCAGAGTGTTCCGACCAATACGAGGGGATATTAGTTCGGATGCGGATGTCGGTTGTTGTCGGAAGTGCCGCAAACCTATTGGCAAGTCGAGAATGTACCGACATTCACCAGTTGAGCTCGACTCAGACGACTTGTTAGAGTTATTAAATAATGAATCTCGGCAAACCAACTTTATCAACCTGGCTTTTTTGGTATTTTACCACGGCTTGTGAGTTAAGGTCTTCAAGGTCGTTGGTGACCGTCTTAATGTTAACCTTAACACACATGCAATTATAATTTTAACTCAACGCTCAACCCCGTGTAATATAAGTCTGGCAGATGGTTTATTTTTACTTGTAGTAAAAAAAAGTTGTCATAGCGCCGTACGTTAGCGTTAATAATAGCGCTACGGCCAAATTGGTTTGTTCAAGTACAGTCATTGTAGTCGCAAACGCCCTTGGTTGCACCGGCTACGTATTTATCTACTGGTGTTTACTAAGCAAAGCAATTTTACACAAAGATTAAAATATATATTGCTACTGCAAAAAAATCAGCTGCATAATCGATACTTAGGCATAGTGCCTAACAAATGCGTTGAGGATTCTCTTAAACAAATAGTTACTATTGAAACCATAAGAGCAAATGTTGTACGTTTGTACAGCATGTGCAGCATGTGTGGCAGCGTTCCATGTTCCAAAAACGAATCAAATCGTGTGTATTTTTTTTTACTATGAGTGCTATAATATTTTTTTGCAGCAGATTGTACCAGTAACTTGGTAATTTACACTTTTATCTAAAATATTGTAAGTAAAAGCCGTTCAAGGAAAGTAACAGTTGCAAATAAGGAATATGCATTAATCAAGAAGAAATGCAATTATAAAAATGTAGGCACTCAACATAATAATTATAATAAAAAAACCATGAAGCATTTTCTTGTACGATGCTAACCCGGTATACAAAATAAGGTCGGGAGTAAGTTTTATTGACATTCAACGAACGTCAAAGGAGAGACTTCAGAAGACCAAAGACTACTTGTTGAAGTAGGTAGGCAACTGAACTTGAACGAGTTTCTTTCACAAATAAGAACTGTCTCTTTAAGCGTGACGAGTGACCTGCTCGAAATGCCAATCACTTGGCCTAAAAAAACATCTCAATGTTATGTCGCAACGCAAGACATACTAATAGTGTTAATTTTTATTTGCGTTTAATGTCTAGGTATTATAATCAAAACCAATTTTTACCCCGCGAGGTTTTACTGTGATTATCCTTAACTTGAGCAGACGGCCGCAATGCGTTTTAACGCGGTTCTGAGAAAAGCAGGTTCTACTTAAAACTGCTTACATCACACATAAAGCGCACAATAATCTCGCCGAGCTCCAAGGCTGTGGCGAACTAGTCCACGCGATCTCTTTCCTTTGTATTTTTACGGGTAGCGTCCACTGTTATGAAAATCCCGTTAGCAAATTAATAACATCACAAACAGATAAATCTGTATTATGCCTTTGTAATACATAGCTATGTCAAGATATCGCGGTATTGTTATTAATAATAACTTTAATATGGCAATTTCAAGATGCGTACAGCTACTATCATAGCACATAAAATGTGGTGACATTCCAATGGAGCACTTTGAAATGTAACCGTGTGCATGACAAGGGTATGTAATTAGTACTAATTACAATCTCCAGTAGCGATAACCTTGGGCGGTAAACAAACTTGAACATCTAGAATTCTAGAGTAGGTAGGTACGTCGTCGTTTAAATTTTTATCGCCGACCAAGTATATTCTTATGTTAACTGGCAAAAACAAGCAGTGGACTTGGGATCCGTCCTCATTCATTTTGATTTAAAATGAATATACATGCGTGGTATCACTGAATCAAAAGTGAAATCCAATCGTGTGTCAGCTGTAGCGAGTGATTTGACTAAGCGAAAGTACCCATACAGGTTCTCGCCTCACTCTCGCTGTACATACGGCCCGTGCGTATTCACCTCCACTACACCTATAAAAGCCGAAACGCTTTGAGATTAAATGTGACATCGCAGCCATGACTGCTTCCCAATTCCATTATCATGAAGCTTTATCACAATTGTTGTCCATATTGTATTTACTTATACAAAATGACGGTTTCCTGATATATAAAATTTGAAGCTGATTGTACTTTTTGGCCGAGTTTGCAAATTTATCTCATATCCATTAAAAACTTGATATCTAAACCTGTAAAATATGAGCTTGTATAATATACCGGTTTGTTCAATATTGAGATTTGCAAATTGACGTGGCGCAAATAACATAACAAGAGCTATATTCGTATATGTCGTTACAGATATCGACAACGACCCCAACCGGGCTCCACCGTGCGACCAGTCGCAGTGCGTGCTGCCCGACTGCTTCTGCTCGGAGGACGGCACGACCATCCCCGGTGACCTGCCAACGCGCGACGTGCCGCAGATGATCACCATCACCTTCGACGACGCCATTAACAACAACAACATCGAGCTCTACAAAGAGATCTTTAACGGCAAGCGCAAGAACCCTAACGGTTGCGAAATCAAAGCCACGTTCTTCGTTTCCCACAAGTACACCAACTACTCGGCTGTGCAAGAGACTCACCGCAAGGGGCACGAGATCGCCGTGCATTCCATCACGTAAGCATACACTCAACAGTTACAATTAAATATATTGTTTTAATTCAAAAACATGTTATAAATAATAAGTATGCACAGACAACCCTTTATAACTTAACTTAAAAATTTACCCACGAATATTTTATAACTTTACCCATACATTTTACAGCTTGTGGTAATTTTTACATTATATTTGTTTAGGCACAACGATGATGAACGTTTCTGGAGCAACGCCACGGTCGACGACTGGGGCAAGGAAATGGCCGGCATGAGGGTCATTATCGAGAAGTACGCCAACGTGACAGACAACAGCGTGGTGGGCGTGCGCGCCCCGTACTTGCGAGTCGGCGGCAACAACCAGTTCACCATGATGGAGGAGCAGGCCTTCTTGTACGACAGCACGATCACAGCTCCGCTCTCCAATCCACCTCTATGGCCTTACACTATGTACTTCCGCATGCCTCACCGTTGTCACGGCAATTTACAGAGCTGCCCCACCAGGAGCCACGCTGTATGGGAGATGGTCATGAACGAGTTGGACCGTCGCGAGGACCCTACGAACGACGAATACCTGCCCGGTTGTGCTATGGTGGACTCCTGCTCAAACATTCTTACTGGAGATCAATTTTACAATTTTCTTCTTCATAATTTTGATCGCCATTACGAACAAAACAGAGCACCGTTGGGTCTTTACTTCCACGCCGCGTGGTTGAAAAATAATCCTGAATTCTTAGAGGCTTTCCTATTTTGGATCGATGAGGTCCTGCAGAACCATAATGACGTATATTTTGTGACTATGACCCAAGTAATTCAATGGATCCAGAATCCTCGCACTGTCACCGAAGCTAAGAACTTCGAGCCGTGGCGGGAGCGCTGCTCGGTGGAGGGCAACCAGGCGTGCTGGGTGCCGCACTCGTGCAAGCTCACGTCCAAGGAGGTGCCCGGCGAGACCATTAACCTGCAGACGTGCGTGCGCTGCCCCGCCAACTACCCCTGGCTGAACGACCCCACGGGCGACGGCCACTACTAGGGTTGAGATCTCGAGCCGAGCGCGCTCTATATTAGTTCATATTCAATTGAGTGAAAGAGTGCATGGTTAACATATTCTAAGTCAGAGCCAAAATGACAATGATGCTTTCACAAAATGGTATTTCAACTAAATTAGCTTTGAGTATGTTTACATGTGAAGTCGAGGTGTACCGGGTTATAATCCCGCTGTAGTATAAGTGTACCTAAATAAATAATAGTTCACATAAATATTTAATAGAACCCTAAAATTTTATGTGATTTTTGTGTAAGTCTGTTTGATAAAATTTTAAAATATAAAATACAAAATACAATGCTGGTTTAATGTACCTGTCTACACCAACCTTTCCTACCTACTCTTAACCTTCTTCCTAAATCATGGTTTGTTGGCTTCGAAATTGGCTCAGAAAGGATTAGGATATACATAAGTATATGATTGATTAATTTTTAAGTATACTAATTATTCTGAAAAAATACCTCATTTTTTTTCACCTCACCCTCGCGGTGGTTTTGTTAAGACTAAAATGTAATTAAATTCCCTTAAAATCGGTAGGCTGATTTTTAGGGTTCCGTTCCCAAATGTTGCCTTCGGCCCCATCAACCCTATTAAATACATTACTAAGCCTTCCTTCCGACAGTTCCGACCTAATACCTTTTAAACTCACTGTTTTTTTTGTACAAGTCTCATTTTAGCAAGTTGTGTAAGAAGTAAAAATAATAAAATAGATAGTCGGTTCCTGTGCAAGAAACTTTAAAAATATAGCATTTTTTTTGTTAAGGTTTCACTCATACTATTGTGCACTTGTGTTATTAGTTAACTTTGATGGTTAGACTTTCTCGAACAATTCACGTAAACCCAAGTATGACTATCGCTTTTATCGCTTTTTTTATTCGTAGTATTAATCGTATTATTTAGCTCATAAATTGCGTTGACATTAAGTGCGATGATGCGGCACCGTCGGCGCGCGAATCCGACTCGCGCTTGATTATTCTATCATATAAGTCCAAAGAAATGCTCGACTTACATGTTAAATATATCAGCTCCGTATTCAGAAATATTAATAGTCGATTATTAAAAGTTTATTTAAGTTCCTTCTTCATATTCAAAAGGACAATGTAGACCGAACCTGTGCCTGACACGGGTCGCACCCTTGAACCGGAAACTGGCGCTCGAGAGGGTATGGTAGGTATATGTAGGTACGTTATGCTTAGAGGCTTACAACACTTGGCACTGTACTGTTATTTCTGTGTTAACTACTTTAACTCTATTTTTAATTCATAAAAATTACAACTGCTAACATACAACGCCAAATGTTGAAGTTATTCTTATACGAGAAGGAATTCTGTTTGACCTGGGTGCCGTTTGGCTGTGACGGTAACTTACGTGTCTTGAATACAAATTCGACCCGCACCTACCTTTATGCCGTGGTTATTAGTAACTAGCGACTTGTATTTTGCACAAGTATTTTATTCGACATCGCATGAGTGCATCATATTGACGATGCTCAAAGTTTACTACAAAGCATTTCAATCTGGTTTACATTTTTCTTTAAATAATCCTTTTCGATAGATCAAGCTTGGTCTAGGTTTAGATCTTAGCTTGTGATGACTGAGCTATGGTGAGACCTCAAGTTAAAATGTATCCATAAAGTGGATTGATAGCTCGCTCTCGTTCTGAATAAGATAGGAATTCCAAAGCTACGTTTACCTAAAATTCCCCTGTCAGAAACGACAAATAATATTACACAGCCAAAAACCACTCGCATAATATAGGTACGTAAGTAAACGTAGTCAGACATTTTTGACTCAAACCATGAGCTGGTTTGCCTGGTTTCATACATACATAAGAGTATAAGTATGTTTACGAAGAAGGAAAACAAATTTGTCTTTCAAAGGGGAATGACCATAAAAATTGCGCGTTTGCCAATAAAGGTTGGTATTGAAAACCGGTATAAGAAACAATTTACTTTTGCAACATAGGTAATAAGTTTTTTCGGTTTCTATAGCTTTGTCTGTCGGACCCTGAAATAATTCATTATCTAAAACTGTGGTGTAGTTTAGTAATATGACACAGATAAGGTTGCCAGTCCAAATCTGTCCAGTGTGATTACTACATGAATCATTCCTTCTGTCCCTGAGACGAGGCTGTTATTTACATGAGGGATGTAAGATGGTTAATGAAGTTGTTTTTAATATTTGACAAGCACACTCATCAAACTTAATTGTGAAGCGTTGTGACGCATTACAATGACATGCATGACAGTACCGCCGACTGTCAGACAATAGTCGCGGGCGCCGCCAACACGCCATTCTGCGCGACACAGTGGGCGGCCGTTGCACATCATCTCATCAACCATCTGTACTCCTATGAGGAGACCCTGACTAACTTTCCATTCAGTTTTGCAACCCCACCGAATATAAGAACAACAGTCCATATAGGAATTATTAGCGGCTTCTAAATAAATAGAGAGTTAAAGCAATTTGATGCAGTGAAGTCATGAAGTGGCATTTAGAGGCCGATGCAATGCAGACGCGGCTCCTCCGAGAGTGAAAGCTGAGCAGTGAAAGTCATCTCTAAACGCAGTGCGTTTGCGCGGTCGGAGACATATCGCAGCTTTCATTGTTACCTATTTCTAAGCAATTAATGAAAACCATGTTGACCCATAAACTTATCACATTTCAAACTCTTTCGCAACTTACCCCTTCTATTTAGCTAGGTTACATCAGTGTCTTTGCAACTTTTTATAGTTTCTAGGTTTGCTACCAGGGTCCCAGTAAAACCGTATTCGGCATCATAGCATTTTTGCTAAATATGTAAACTCATTGAAAACAATTGATATTATTAAATTGATTGCGATTTTAGGTAATAAAACTATCGTGATATAAAATCATATCATAATAGTGTCATATCGTAATAGTGTGATCCGTGACTCATTAAAACATCTACATAAATAGGTAACGAAGTTGACGGTAACTGGAAGTCATTAAAATTAAATTAGATATTTAGTTAATCAGTGTGCCAAAGAGCTCATAAACACCTAACAAGTTTTGTTCGGCACGAAATTATTTGCTAAATACGAGTAGATACGTTGTCTTGACTAGTTTAGTGTAAATCATACCATATTATATACTTACTATACCTACTTATATTATATTATAGCATAAATAGCCAATTATAAAAAAGTCTGCTAGTAATGTTTTGAATTTATTGTTTCAATTGATTGTGGTTGAGTGATGATTTTGACGCATTTCACAATATTTACTCCCCACGTAGGCGCCTAATTAAATGTTAGGTAACTTTAGCAAGGGACAATGTCAACTCGCAAGGTCAAGCGTGAATGTTTACTCACTTAAAGCATTCTTCCTGCCCGGCTCATGGCTCTCAGTATAAATGCATCTAACCTGTTCTTGTAAATTATATAGGAAGGATTAATTAATAAAATAAATTCCGATATTACAGCAGGTAGCACGCAAAATTGGAGTGAGGGTCGCTTTATCGCTTAAAATTTAATTATTGAGCAAGATCGTTCTGACAAAGGTAGCTTTTGGTACACACATATACACTTCCAAAATGTAATAAAATATTTACTTAATATTGAAATTTAATATATTTTTAATGTTTTTCGCTAATATTTAAACTCCTATGTGGAAACTAATGCTAGTCGTGTATTCGAGTGAACAGTATTTAAAAGGCGAGTGTACCTACTTTGTAAATGGATTTTTCCTACATTTCGAAGTGTTGATTCATGTCAAGCGGTAAATAAGTATTTATATGCATTGTCGCCGATACCATGCCGTGCCGGTGAAAGGAAATATCGGTAGGATCCTTGACTCGCGCGCCTGCGCAGCTATCGGCATGCGTCGGCGTGCTTCTGCTGCGTGCTTCGGAAACTTCCCCTGCGACAATCACCACTCTTTTTGACTGTGTTCACCTAATAATTTTAATAGATTCGTCGTCATCGCCGTCGTTTTTGTACAAATTAAGTAGTGGGCGCATCTTTGTAGATAATAGGTACACTAAGCATTTCTCAAACAACATGAACGTAAGATTAAAATTAAAATTAAAACCGGGCAAATGCATGTCGGACCATGCTCTGCTCAATGTAGGGTTCTGAAGCCGTTACTATAATCACAAAAAACAACATGTATTAACAAATTTTCTATTTTAAGTTATTTGGTGCTGTTTTAATGAATGAAGCATTTCAGGAAGCAACGAAGTCTACTTAATCGTGATACTTTTCTCTTTAAATTTGTTATATGTACAGTAATTTAACATATTTTATGAATTTATTACTTATCGTTTTGGCTGTGGGGGAAGGGGAGGAGTAACTCTAGCGAAAATTTCACTTTCCGAGTGCAAAATGATATCAATAAATGTATTTTGAATACGCTGCAAAAAACACCAACCATTATACGGCAGGGCCCGTCCGGTGGTGTTACGGCTACCGGCTTAAAAGGGGGTATTATATTATCGGTTACGATTGCATTTCAATAGTCGTATTTATACGTCTAAAAACTTAAAACCTCCCGGTTAAACTTTTACCAGTCCTACCTACTCAAATTTCTTAGTGGTTAAGTTAATTGTAATTTCCTCGTCCTGCTCAAGCATGCTTAAGCAATTTCCGATTCCGATACAGAAAAAGCTTCCACTAGAAGTGCATTAATAACTAATTTTTGCTATTTGTCCCTTACACCAATTTAGATTACGGTCATCGATATGCTCTCCGAACGTGAGGGTATCCGGTATCCCTATCGATAGAAAGAACAACAACAAACGCGTTTTTATGAAACAATACCCTACGTGTGAGTATATTTTAATAGCTATTTAATAATGTTCAGATTTTTTAATTATAATAAGTTCAGCATAAAAAGTTGCCCTCATCCCCTTCATTGTACGAGGCATGCAGCCGTGCGAGTAGGTTCTCGGACGATTATTTATAGTTAGGTAAAAATCGAGATGGTTGAACATCGAACAAATAGCTACTAAGATACAAATGTCAATGAATTCCGCATATCGCGGTCAGGTGTTAACAGCTAATTTATTATTTTAACTTTGCGTCAAACGTCTAGATTCTTTATAAATTTAATTTATAATCAAATCCAAAGTAGGTGACCTTTGTTGTGAACTCAAGTCAGCACGAATATTTAGTGAATGTCTGTCAGAAGAAAACATCAGACAACGGAAAAGCGTGAAAAATGTAACGTGATACGAAAATAAATTAAAGAAATAATTTAGTTATAATATTAAAAGATTGTCATGTTAGTTGGAAGATGGGTGGCCTTGCGGCTACATCCGGGTGTGTTGGTTATGTAACCCGCGTTCGAGGAATGAGGCTCGAGC